>APFE031676728.1:105525-125305 GCA_000404065.3 Pinus taeda | reverse complement strand
AGACAAGCGATATACATTCCTTCCTGATTACAGGAAGTGCCCTCCGGGTCCTTGCTTCCTCTATTTTTGTTACTACTCCTAGCTATAATGCTTAATTTGTTCCTACTTATGGGTTTGCTACTGGCTCTTCCACTACTACTGATACCTTTACTCTTAGCTATGCTCTTGCTTCTCTAATCTATGCTTTAGCTACCTCTGCCTTTACACCTACCCCTGTAACCTATGCTATTGGCTCTATTACTGCTACTGGTACCGATGCTTAAACTAATATCATTGGTGCTACTTCTCTAATTACTGGTGTTACAGGTAGATAAGTTAAGTCAACTGGATCATAATCAAGAGCTTCAACCCTTGCTTCTTTCCTTGACACTTATGGATCAATAGGATGACGTACTTATGCTTATGGATATGGGTCTAAATCTTTTTTTATATTACTATTTATAACTGGAACTACTACTAGTAATGCACATGCCTTTATTACTATGGGTGCTACCGAAACTACTTCTTTATGCTCTGTTACTAGGGACATAGCTATAAGATCTACTACTAGTGCTTTACCCATAGCATAAACTCTGTAGGATCTATTTATGGATCATGAGCATAATATTCTTTATCTGGTTAATATGCTTACTTTGTTCCAGCTACATATGCTTATAGTGCTAGATATGTTGTAGGTTATGCTTTTGGTTCAAATGCACCTACCTATGCCTATGATGGGTAAACAACTGTCTTTGTTTTTGGATATGTTGCTATTAGATCCTGCTCATGATCATCATCAATTTATTCATCCCTAATCTCGTATTCTGCTTATGCCTTTTCTATTTCTGTTTTATATAAGATGCTACCTTGACTCTAGCTACTAGATTTGCTCCTGTGTCTACTGCTGCTTACTCAACCGCATCAACTGTTGTTTCATCGACTGAATCTTTCTCCTGTTAATTTGGAATAAATATGCATCTCAGCGAGCACTCGAACTATTCAGCAAGCACTCGACCACCATCAGAATCAATATGCCTCTACGCCAGCAAGAGCAAGTAAGAGCACGCCTCATATAGCCCATGCCCCCATTAGCCCGTGATTGCCCAACCCTTTCCTTATTTGAATGAGGCATATTTTCAAGCACGCTAGCTAGGGAAGACTACCACTTGGATCTGGCAGAAGACCTATCATTATTGAGAGCCTGATGATGAGGTCTAAGTGGCGAGTACAACCCATAGTTCGGATATTATTGAATCTATCTCATCTACCTCGTGCTCTCGATACGAACTCTTCGATTAAGATCCAACAAGGTAATACCATCTTTATAAAGATGACGGACTGGTCTTCCATACTATAAAGATAGATCGATTTGAACAAGTCTCACACCGAATCATTACTTACCCTTCTTCCGCGATCAAGTTCCGGCTTGAAATTAAGTTCTAATAATGTCAATATAGATACATTTCATTTGATGGGAAACTTTTTTCAGGCCGGCCACACAAGACACATGAAATTTGCAATGCCGCGGACTCTTTCACTTTTGGTAGGAGTGCTTTGCGAGGTGCTTCTTCAATGGGTTACGGGTCACCATCGACTGTGGGTGAAACTACTGGCTTTGCCTCTGGAGTCTCTGCCTTTGTTGCTTTTGGTGCTTCCACTTGCACGAGATCTATATCTATTGCTGGTGCTACCCTAGCTGCTTAAGGGATGCTACGGACTATTGATATGGAACTGATAGCTCTGGATCTCGAATTGGCTCTGTTCTTCTTTATATGACCCCTTCTTTCTTTATGGTCGAGCGTGTCCCACCCCCTCAAATCACGCTATTCTCAGACATAATACGAATATGTTACATTATGCTTTAGCCTAGCGTGTTACTTACGAGCATGTACAACCTACTCCACTTCGGCGCTCGCTAGGAAGATACCCGATTTGACCTCTCCCATTGGTCGAGCCATGCTTACGGCATCCTTGTAAACCCTCGCGTCCTAAAACGATAGATGCCCACCAGCCCAAGAGCTAGCAGCAAAGAAGTTATCGGCTATTGGGTTTGACAGCTTCAAATGCCCTCACCATATGAATAGTGAGCGTTCGAACTATTATTCATAGTAGAGAGATTCAAAAATATAGATTCTTTATTTAGATCTTTAGAGATGGATGGCGGGCAGAGAGAAACTCCCACTAACTTAGCTGATAGAGAGAAACTCCTACTCACCTATAGAAAGCCACTAACCCAACTCACCATGTCTTATTGAATCATGAAAACTAGCTCTATCCTCACTACTAGCCCTTTACTCATTGAATCATGAAAACTAGCCATATGATCTTCTCTTTGTTCACCGATATGAAGAGACAAAGCGAGGGATGAAGTCACTCACTCATTCTAATGCCCCCCTACCCAATAAGCAAACCCTAACTAATCGGAGGGGTCGACTGGTTTTGAGAGCCCGGTAGGGGCTCAATTTCCGATGGTGAGGACCGTAGGGCTCGACTGTCAAGGAGAGGCCCGGTAGGGGGCTCACCATTCTGATGGTGAGGGATTTCTTCTCTTAGTTCACCAAGCAGCGAAGAGTAGGGGTCTATCAATGAGATACCTGAAGTATGGGTCTATCAAGAATGAAAGAGGTTCTCCTCCCCTCATATCTATTGGTTGGTTTATTGGGGATCCCCCACGCCCATTTCCGGGTATTCAATTTTACCCTATAATTTGGCCTCTTCCGTGCTTGGCTTGCTTAAGGGCCTTTCCAGAAGCAGCCACATCACGCCGATACGAGAAGGAAGGGGATCTCATCACTTGATGTGGATAGAGGCAGAGGACTACTTCTTTCTCTCATAAAGTGACTCCTTATATTGTGATATTGGGGCTAAACTCAAGCATCTGGTTTCTAGCTTCGCTTTGATCTCGATCTATCTCAGCAGCATCTTTCCTAATGAAGGTAGGTTTATCCCGCTGGAGCGAGGAAAGGACTCGAGATGAGGACCTGCTGGGAGCCTGCTAATAAACTATTCTGGCTGGCTGGAGATATCATCTTTTCGTTACCCTCCGACCTGCTTGTGTGAGCCGCCTTTTCCGGGCCTTACTTTCCCATTCCACACTCTCATGTCTGAATACCTTAAGGCTTAAATGAAACTGGCAAAGACTAACAACTCTTCCCAATGACCTTATGTAAATGAGACTGGCACAGACTAGCTTACATACTAGCTGCACTGGCTATAGCTTCCATCAATTCTAGAGACCGGCAATGACCCAGTGGCAATGGTCTCCACTTCGGTCTAGGTGGTCTACCTTATTCCTAGAATGCGAATATGGTTGGCTCGTATCTGGCAGGTCTAACTTAATCGGTTCCTTCGTGGCAAGTATCTGGCTTTACTGGTTCTAATAATAAAAGCAGTGAGAAATAGGCTTGGCATTCTAAAAAGGCACTAAAGGAAGGTCAGATCCTTAATGCCCCAGATAAGAGAATAGAAGAACTGGTAATCTTACAAGCATGAAAGCGGAGCTGGAAGGGTATAATTTGGTATATAAGGGCGAGCGTACCTACCTGACTAAAAGCAAGCCAGCCAACTGATTCCTTTTGATTGAGGTTCTCGGCAGGCCCGACACTTTGCTTGCTTCAGGGGAAGCAGACCAGTCAGGACTATACCTAGAACCAAATTATATTCTTTTTTTGCTTGCCTGAAAAGGCCAATTTGGGTTAATCAGGACAAGTTGGAAGGACAAGTTCTCTAACGCCCCCAAACGCCTAGGGATAAATCCTGACCACATAAAAGCTATCCCCCAAATTCATTTAATCTATTCAATGATTAACCTCATCCTCCCTATGGTAAAGTGAGCGAAGGAGCACATTTCATTTAATAAATAGCTAGAAAAGGCTTCGCTCCTTTCTTCCCATCAATGAAAAAGGTCCTGTAACGTTATAGGCGAACCTACTTGAATAATAAGGCCCCCTTTGAAGTTAAGGCCCCTATATTTCTTTACCTCAAATCGCTAGCTAGAAGATAAGGTTCTAGCCCTCCCTATATTTATTCCCCTCAAAGAGCATAGCAAAGGAAGGCACGGAGTAAGCAAGTTCTGGACCAACCAAATAAGGTATTTAAGTCTCCCTTTAAGGGCATTCTATTTTAAGGGTTTCCCCTTCCACAGTAAGGACTCTTCGAGGGACCGGCGACCCAGGCCCTTATATCAATATACTCTTGGCCAGTTTCTATATATTTAGAGGAAACAGTAGATTCTATTGAGAACCAATTCTGTTGTAAGGGTGGTCCATTGCTTATAGAATTTTTTGCTTTGCTGTATATGGAAATATAATGAAATCTAAGCGTAGCCGTGGTGGGCTATCTTACTACTAGCTGAGGCTTGCCATCAAATGAAATCTAGGCATAGCCATGGTGGGACTATATTGCTAGCTGGTGGGCTGGTTCCCCGGGATGCAAAATGGGGTGCTTTTCAATGCGCCGGGACATGAAGAGATGTTGCGGGGGTCTATTATTGGCTTTGCGCCTAGATATGGTGGATCAAAAGGTTCATCAACTCATACCTTTGCCTCCGCTACTGATAGCTATGATAATATTGTGCCTATGCTACTGGGCGATCAACTGCCTACGTCTTCTCTGTTAGGGACAGCATTTACCTTACCCTTACCTTTCTTTCTCCCTTTCATCCTAGAATGATGGAGGGCTGCCCACCCATTGAATTACCCTTCTTCTCTTTTAAGGAACTGATGGATCAATTCCTTATCCGTCGTCTAGTTTCCCTTTCCTGTCTCAATACCACTTATCTACTGCACATCCCTTTCCACACATTAGTTTTGTTACCTTCTATATACGTTATTTTCTCTTATCTTATTTTAGTTACTTGTTTTACTTTTTGTTAGACCACTTTTTGTGAGATGATGTCACCATATTTTAAAAAAAATATCTTACCATCTATCTCACTTGAGAGAAGCATTTGAGAGATGTAGAAAATTTGGTATTTCCCTCAATCCTAAGAAATTTATTTTTGTTGTTACTGAGGGAAAGTTGCTAGACTTCATTGTATCTAAAAATGGAATAATGATAGGAATATGAATGTCTAACAAAGTGGACAATTTTGCGATGGACGGCTGCTGCGAACGCTTTGCTAGGTTAACAACGAGAGTTTCGGCGGCCTCGGCCCTCTGGGCGTCTGAGCGGGCTGTCCCTGTTCAATTCTCTTCACCGCTGCGTCGTGCTCCCCGGCTGGGTGAATAGAACCTTCTGCGTTGAGTTTTGATCCTAATATTTGATTTCTTGGATTTTGCAGGGGCGTTGTTGGAATGTTCTGAGTTCGCCTCGTTCCATTGTTGAAGCCATGGGTGATCCCAGGGGTGGGGAATCCTCTCCCACCCCTCCGATATCGTCTAAAGAAGCTTTACGTCGATTGTTATCTTAGAAAGGGAAGAAACGCCCTGCCCCTGAGGTACCAAAATTCATTAAAAAACTTGAGGAAGTGCCTGAGATTGCCCTACAAGAAGATCAGCCGATCAAAATTGCCCTCGCCCTTGCTGGCAGGGGTCTGGTCGGGCAATTTATGGGGCGTTGGCCATCTACAAAAACAACGGATGATTGGATTCAATGCAACTGGAGGCCTCAGCTGAAGAATAGCATGATCTGTTATGCGGTTGGTATAGGTTTCTTCATTTTCGAGTTCACTACCAAAGAAGACCGATATCTGGTTTTCAGAAATGGTCCATATTTCATGGGAAATCAGGGACTGTATCTAAATAAATGGACCCCGGACTTCGATCCATCAGTATATGTCCCTAAGGAAGTTCCAGTCTGGGTCCGGCTCCCCAACCTTCCAATGCATTGTTGGAGCTATCAATCATTGCAAAGGATTGGGAAAGGTTTGGGCAGATTCATCGACAAAGCAGACAATAAAGGCCAATACACCTGCGCACGAATCTGTGTAGAAGTTGACTTAGAGGTTGGCCTTCCAGAAGCGATTAAAATCAAAGTGGGAGAATGGCATCTCTATCAAAAGCTGGACTATGATCAATTGCCTTTCAAATGCAGAACGTGTCATGAACACGGACACCTCCAACGGAATTGCGCCAAATCCCAAGCCGGGGCCAAGGAGGACGAGGAAGGATGGAAATAAATCAAAAGAGGCAAGGCTATCCCAAGAAAAATAGAGAAGAAATATTTTGGATCAGTGGGAAAGCCGCAGGCCAATCCAAAGACCAATGAAGCCCCAAAAGATGGAACCTCCTCAGGTGGGAATGTTGAACCCATCGGGGCTCAGGAAGAAACTGAAGACGGGATGAAGGAAGTAGAAGAAACTGGCACTAAAATAATCACCCCTCCAGCCTCAGGAGGCAATGAAGGAAATAAAGATAAAGAAGATCATATAAGTCTGGCCTCCGAATCTGATGAAGATCCAGAAGGAAGAACCTACGAATCAGACAGCTCACAAGCCACCCCTATCAAATCAGCCAGGGGTCGGAAATCCAAGAAGAAACTGAGAGAGGAGAAAACCTATCGGGATGTTCTCCAAGGCTCCCAAAAAACTCTCAAAGGAATGATGAATACTAGGTCAGGGCGCAAGCAAGGCTCGACTCCAAAAGGAGCCACATCCTCCCAGGCCAATAAATAATGAAGTACGTCTCCTGGAATTGCAGAGCATTAGGCAGCAAGCTAAAAGAAGATGCCCTGAAAGATATAGTAAGAATGTATTCGCCTGAAATCCTCCTCATCCAGGAGACAAAGTTGGAGGAATATCCCCTCCTCCATGCCAACAAATCCTTCTGGCGTAAAGGTATAGGATGTGTTGTCAGTGCAAGAGGCACCTCCGGTGGAATCACTACCTTCTTGGATAGCTCTATCTATGACCTGATTCAAAAAGAAAGCTCAGCCCATTGGCTCCTCACGAAGCTCCTTCATAAAGACTCTGGCCACCAAGTAAGTATGTTCAATATATATGCTCCTGTTCTTCCTTCTGAGAAGAAACTCTGCTGGGACTCGATGTTGTCCTATCTTTCGCTGAATAATCCAGAAAACATTATCATAGCTGGTGATATGAATGTCACTCTTGCTGTAAATGAGAAAAAGGGAGGCCCCCCGGTCAGGGACCCAGCCAGAGAATGGGTCGAAGACCTCATGTTGGGATGGGAGCTGGAGGATATCAAGCCCACATCTGGGAAGTTTACCTGGTCTAACAAAAGGGTGGGTCCAAACCATATTGCAGCCTGGTTAGACAGATTTCTGGTCCAATCTTCTTTCCTAACTTGCGGGCTAATGGCCTCGTCCAAAATTCTGCCAAACAACACCTCTGATCACAAACCCATTATCCTTGAGCTTTCCTCAAATGAAAACCTTGGCCCTATCCCCTTCAGATTCAGTACGTTATGGCTTCAGCATGAGGGGTTTCAAGAGATGGTATCAAATGCCTGGAATAGATCTGTGCAAGGTTCCCCTTTCTATGTGTGGGAAGAAAAAATGAGGGGACTCAAAAGAAGGCTTAAGGAGTGGGATAGAACGTTGAAATCTCCCTCCTTCAAAAGGAAGGTGGCCCTGGAAAGTCTTGCTGCCCATCAATTATCTATGGAAAATTCTATCGTCACCCAAGATCTTCTTCAAAGAGAAATTGAACTGCAGAAAGATTTCCACAAAGCAAATCGGGAAGAAGAAGAACTCTAGAGGCAGAAATCTAGAGCCCTCTGGTTACAAGCTGGGGACAAAAATACTAGCTTTTTCCACAAACAAGCTGAAGCTCACAAGCAATTCAAATATGTTAAAGAAATTCATCATCAAAATGTAGTGGTTAAGGAATTCGAAGAAATCAAGAGGGCAGCCCACTCTCACTTCAAAGATCTTTACTCTGCCCCCGATGATCCACCAACGAATCCCCAGGATTATCCGATGAATTTAATTCCCCAATGTGTTCAAGACCCTATCAATTCTATGTTGGCTGCTCCAATCAGCATGAATGAGCTTAAAAATGCATTGGACAGTATGGAACCGGACAAAGCTCCTGGTCCGGATGGGTTTCCTGTCAGATTCTGTATTTCTTGTTGGGCGATAATCAAAAATGACCTTCTGCGAATGGTTAAGAAATCTCAATCTTGTACAAAGATCGGGGGTGGCATCAATTCAGTGTTTCTGGCCTTGGTTCCAAAAGAGAAAGGAGCGGTTGATTTCAGCAGATTCAGACCAATCTCGTTGTGTAATACTAGTTACAAGCTTATCACCAAAATCATAGCCAATCGCCTCAAGAAAATCTTGCCGGCCATTATCCCTGAAAATCAAGGAGGATTCATCAAAGGGAGAAAGATTCTGGACAACTTAGTGCTGGTGCAAGAAGCTATTCATTCAAGCTACCGCCGAAAGGAGAAAGGAATGGTGATTAAGCTTGACTTGGCAAATGCTTTTGATAGGGTAAAGCATGAATTCATGTTTATGGTTATGAAGAAAATGGGCTTCTCTTCAGCCATAATTAACTGGATAAAAGCTTGCATTGCCTCTCCTTGGATTGCGCCGTTGGTAAATGGGCGTCCTTCAGACTTTTTCCAAGCCTCTAGGGGCCTTAGACAAGGTTGTCCTTTGTCTCCGCTTCTTTATGCGATTCAAGCCTCCGTTCTCAGCTTTCAACTGGATCATAATCAACAGACTCAAATACTTCCTGGCCTCTGCATCGTTCACCAGGTCAAAGACATAAATCATGCCCAATTTGCTGACGATACGTTACTGCTGGGTGGGGCAAGCATAATCTCTGCTAAATCATTCAAGAAGGAGCTGGACATCTACAGAGAAGTATCGAGCAGCAAGATCAACTTTCTAAAAAGCACAATCTATAGCTGGAATTGCTTGGTTAAGGAAGTATCAGATATTGCAAGGATTCTCGATATGGAAGGGTCCTGGGCATGGGACTCCTTTAAATACCTGGGGATCCCTATCTTTAGAACCACTCCTAAATTTTCCCATTGGATGCCCCTGCTTGACAAGATTAAAAGCAAAATTCACGCCTGGGGAGCTTCATGGCTGAATAATGCGGGGAAGATCATTCTGATGAAAGCTGTCCTCTCAAATCTTCCGTTATATCAACACTCCATCCTCCTGGCTCCTAAAACCTTCATCAACAAAATGGAAGTTCTTCTAAGGCACTTTCTGTGGGAAGGGGGGAAAAACAATGAAAGAAGGTTGCATCTTGTAAAATGGGATACTATTAAAAAGCCATTTATGGAAGGAGGACTTCAAATTCGTGATTTGGCCGCTCAAAATCTGGCTTTGGGAACCAAGTTGCTTTGGGACATTGTCTCTGGAAAATTAAGTTGGAGCAAGAAAGTCCTATGGAGAAAATATTTCCATGGGAAGCACCTTAGATGCTTGGACCAACCACCTCGAACTTCCAAAGGGTCTCCTATTTTTAAACTCTGCATCAAAGCCTTGGAACATTTCAGTCATAAGTTGTATTGGATCCCAGGTAATGGGAAAAAAATAAGAATCTGGGATGATCCTGTTCTGGGTGATCAACCGTTGAGGCAGATGGAAGAACTCTCCAACATTAAAGAATGGCTCCAAGCTCGCAATCTGAACACCCTCTAGGACATCTCCTCTTAGACGGAGGATGGCCTTTGGGACAGCTGGCAACTGGGGGAAGTCCCTCAGAGGCTGGATGGGGAAGCCTCGGTTCTGTTGGATAATCTTCAAGGGAAAGCCCCCTTAAAAGCTTCAGCAAAGGAAAAGCGAGGGTGGGGATCTGTCACAGATTCGTATTCTGCATCTGAAGGCTACAAAAGTATTATGGCCATTCCGAATGTTCCTCCAAATCCTGCTCAATGGAAATGTATTTGGGATTCCCCCTCTCTGCCCAAAATTGACTTCTTCTACTGGACGTTAGCCCACAAAAGTATCCTCACTCATGATAATCTCCGCAGGCGAGGAATGGAAGGACCTTCCTGGTGCAATCTTTGCAAGGCAGAGGAAGAAACTTCTGATCGTTTGTTCTTATCCTGCCCCTTTGCGTTAGAAGTCTGGAAGGGGTTCCTTATGTTAAATCCTGATAAGTTCAAGCTCCCTAGGAACATCCCAAATCTATTCCAATCCTGGAGCAAATTATCTCCGTTTGGTCTTTCCAAAAATCATCTCCTCAAAAATTGCTGGATGTGGATCCCCAAGATCGTTTGTTGGAAGCTGTGGCTGGAAAGGAACAATAGACTATTCAGAAACGAAAGCTGCAACTCGGCCAGAGTTATCTCAAAAGTCAAAGCTCTATTGGGAGAAACACTTGAAGCCAACTCTGCCAAAAAGCCTGGGAAAGCTCTGAACAGAGAGGAGGATCTCTGGTTGAATGGACTAGTCCCTAATCAAAAAGACTGTGACATCCTCTCCTCTAGCCTCCCCTCCAACTGGGAAATAAGGCTGGAGGAGCAAGAGTTCATTATCTGGAGGTCGGCTCTGAATGAACATTGTCATTTCTTTGACGGGGCCTCTAAAGGCAGCCCTGGTATTGCAGGAGGAGGTCGGGTTCTCTTGAGTCCGGATGGCTCTGATGTGTTCCGGTTTGCTTGGGGTCTGGGCAGGGAATCTAACAATAGAGTGGAGGCTCTTGCTCTGTGGCAGGGTCTCTCTCAAGTGATCAAAGGCAACTTTCTATCCATTTCAGTCTTCGGGGATTCCAGGATCATTATCCAGGCGTTGAATTCCAATAAGAATCCGTCCCAGCTTCATCTTTCAACCATCCTCAGGAAAATTAGACTCATTCTGCCTAAATTCCACAAGATCTCTTTCTATCACATCCCCAGGAATTTAAATTCCCAGGCAGATATGGAAGCCAATCAAGGCGCTCTGCGGAGTAAAAGATCGATGTCTGTTAACTCAGTCGAATCCTTATGTAATATTCCCTAAGTCGTGTGGCCGCCGGATCCTTTTCTTTTGGGTTCTCCTCTGATCCCTTCTGCGTGTGCCGCTTTTTTGTTAAAGACCATCTGAAAAATCTGGGCTCAATCCCTAATATTGCAGTCGGTTCTTTTTCACTAAGCTTCCCGCCCTGAGTTTGCCCTTTGTTGTTCGCTTCCGAATGTAGGAAGGCTGCGTGATCTTCTTTTGCACTCTGGCAGAAGCAGATCACCCTGGTTTCTTTCCATAGAAGAACCCATAGGATATTGTCTCAAGGGCTCATACAGTATCGTTCTGGATAGTTTATTGAAGTTTCCGCTCTCTGTTCCGGATGGGCCACACGCCTCAGGCACCAATCATCCTCCAGCGTTCAACTTTGGATTCGTCGACAGTCTCAGCAATGCCTTTTCGATGGCCTCTCCTCCGCTCCATCCGAGAATGACAACATGGAGTTTGTATCCTTCAGTGGGGTCTTTCATTCTCTGCCTAAATGTTTTCTGGCTGAGGAGGAAAGTTCAATTCTTCGCATTCTGCCAGAACAATTTTGTAACCGCTTATTGCCAATGCGTTGGCGCCCTTTAATAAAACTTATCCATTTCTGTCTATAAAAAAAAAAAAAATGGAATGATGATAGAAATTGAACGAACCCAAGCAATTTACAACTTATCACATCCTACTTATAAAATGGGGATGCAATCTTTTATTGATAAAATTAACTTTGTTAGCAGATTCAATACAAGCTTATCAAAGATGGTAAAACCTTTACAAAATTGATAAAGAATAATTCTTATTTTAAGTGGGGAGAACAAGAAAAAGAATCCTTCCAAACCGGGTAAGCTATTTTTGAAGTTGTTCCTTTAACGAGTCCTAACTTTACTAAGGACTTCACCTTGCATACCTTTACTTCTAGAATTGCATATGTTTATATTCTCACTTAGAGGAATATCCAAAATGATGAAATCCCTATTGCCTTCATGTGCTCTGCTTTCAAGGGGTCATAACTAAATTATTTAGAGATTGAAAAATAGGATTTTGTTGTTTTTAAGGTAGTAACACATTTCAAACCTTATCTACTGAATCCAAAACTAAAATCATTGTCGCATACACAATAATGAGAAATCTACTAGTTCAAAAGGAGGTCGGTGAGAAAAGAGCGCATTAGATGTTAGTGTGAAATTTCTTGGAAGGTGTATCAAAAACACTTCACCTAAGTCACTAGGTGACAAGTGACCCTAACAACAAGTTGATGGCTGCCAGCGATTCAGATCTGCATTAAAAATAGAAAACCTGCAACAAAAGTATAGACGATCTAGAATAGAAAGCAGTAATATAAAATATGTACTACAATAACCCAATTTGAAAGGCTTTAAATGAATAAATATTTTATTAATAGCACCTAGTGAAGAAGATCTACAAATGGGTCTATAAGGCCCCCTCCATGGGATGGGTCCTTTGATGTCCTTGATGCTTTAGAAAATGATTCTCTCTCTCAAATATGTGAAAAACCTAGACAAAAAGTGGAGAATTGAAAATGGGAGCTTAAAGAAAAAAGATGATAATGTTGACAATGATTATGATCATGATGAAGAATGAATGAAAAATCTTCCTATTTATAACAAAGTATTGAGTTAATCTAAAAAATGGAGAATAATAAAATAATATTAACCAAATTCAGATCTAACCGCTTGGAATACTTTATTATATTTATTGGAGATGGAAAATATATTTAAAATGGTTAAATATCTTTATTTAACAAATATTTAACAAATAAATTGGTTTATTAATTATTTCACGAGAATTAAGAATGGTGTGAAATCAAAATAATTATTAAATAGTGATTTAGTAATTATTATAATAACAGAAATAAGGAAAATTAAATAAATATTGACTTATTTAAATACTCTTAAGGGATTTAGTCAAATGTGACAAGGAATAATTAATTAAATAATGATTTAATAATTATTCCTAGAGAAAATTAAATAAATAATGATTTATCTAATTATTCTCATGGGTTTTTTTTTATTTAAATCAGAAGATAATTTAATAAAAGTGGTTTACTAAATTATTTTCCATAGTGAAAGTGATTTTGATATGGTAAAATTAAATTTACATGGTGTATTTTGATCCACCTAGTTAGAAATGGCTAGGTGTTCATTTTTTGGTGATAACATTGGATGAAAACCCTTCAAGAGTATGATCTTGAAATCAAACTTGCAAAAATCATTAGAGGTCAAGAATTTTGTAAGTTGGATGTAGATTATGTTACCCCTTCCAATGAAGATTCCTATTTGACTGTTGTTCATACAGAAATTTTATGCAATTTACCTAATTTAGTTTCTTGGTATTTTGACATAAAAATAAAAATAAAAAATTGATACATTGTATAACTCCCTCACATCTTGATCCTAAGAAAACAAGAGCACTTAGATTAAAATTAGCTCCTATTTAGCTGATAAATAATATTCTCTTTCGGAAGAACTATGATGGAGTACTGCTTCATTGTTTAGAACATGAAGATTCTCAGAAAAATTGAATGAATTGCATTCTAGTCATGCTGGTGGTAATTATGGTGGAGATACCACCACATATAAGGTGTTAAGGGCTCGCTACTCTAGGCTCACTTTATTTATAGATGCTCACACCCTTTCTCGAAAGTGCGAAATCTGCCAAAAAGCTTTTGGTAAGGTTAAAAAACTTGTTTTTCCACCACATCTCATCATAGTTAAATGACACTCCCTTTCCATAGTGGGGCTTAGATATCATTGGCAATTGGAACCTTGCCTCATCCCTCCAACATAAGTTCATTACAATAACAACTGCCTATTTTACAAGATGGGTAGGGAAAACTCCTCTTCAAGTGGTAAACACAAACCACGCAATATCATTTCTTGAGACTAACATCATCACTCGATTTTGTGTTTTAGAATCACTTGTTTTTTATATTTCATCCTATTTTTCTTCTCTTGATATTAATACTTTCGCTCTTGAAAAAGGATCAAAATTAAATATTCAACAAACTATTACTCTTAAGGTAATGGGCTTACTGAATCAACAAACAAGAATTTGATCAAAATCACAAGAATTGACACATAACTCTCTTTAATGCATTATGGGCTGACATGATTACTCCCAAACCTGTGATTCAAAACTCACCATTTTTCCTTGTGTATGAGAGACATGTTATTCTTCCTCCTAACATTTTTCTGCATTCATTACAATTATCTAAAAAAGTGCAAGAAGTGGAGGTCTAATTATGGATACAAGGATTAATGCCATGCTCAAGTTGGAAGAATGGAGAAAAAAGCTAAGAAAAATCTTGATGAACATCAGAAAATCAAGTGCTGGTTTGATAAAAAATCCTCTTATGGGAGAAACTTTGAAGTAGGTGACCTAGTACTTAAGTGGGACAAAATGCATGAATAAAAGGGAGAGCATACCAAATTTTTGATGTTGTAGTTGGGTCCTTTCATTATTACATAAAATATTGGGCATAGTGCTTTTTGACTGCAAACCCTGGAGGGGGAAAATGAATCCCTTCCAGTTAATGGACAACTTCTGAAAAAATATTTTTCTTAATTCCTTATGTGGGAATTCCATTTTGTAAAGATTTTGTTTTTCAACTTGCAATCTATTTTATTTGGTTTGAGTTGATTTTTCTATGTGATGAATATTGATTCTCCTTGATTTTTGTGTGATTTTTATTATGATTTCTTAACTTCATCTACTGTTAAAACCGTCATTTCTACCTGAAAGTCTATATTAGGGAATTATTTTATGAAAGGATGTATCTATTTTGTTGATGGACCTTTTCTCCAATTCCAGTGATTTATTACTTAAATTCCTAAAAATTAACATCTTTATCACTATTAGTAATCTTGAAAATATTCTTCAAAGGAACGTCATTTTTACCAAGAAAATTATATTGCAATAATTTTGTTTAAGACAATATGATTATTTGATCAATTTTTTTTGGACATGTTAAATTTCTTTTGCCATCCTCGCTCTTAAGGAGCATTTTAGATATGCTTCCCTATATGATATGTTATTTTCTTCTGAAATTAATGAAATAAAAGTCTATTTGTATTAAGGAATTGGCTAAAGGATAGGAGGTCTCATCAAGAGTCAGTTTACCATGATAATGAATCCTTACAAAGTCACATTACCAAATCTGGTCACCAAGCCAGGGTAATGGATTTTTGTTGCAAAGATGAAGGGAAAGAAGTCTCATCACGAGCTAGTCTGCTCATTTTTCATAAGATTCATGAATGACATTATGGAAAACTAGTTACCAAGCAAAAACAGTGGCCGTTTTCTAATTTCCTTGTATTTAAATAAAGTGTGAAAATTCAAAAATATGATACAAGCATCTTGAAATTGGTTAAAGGGTATCCTTGTCGAGGCTATAGATGCTTGCTGGCAGCAGTGGCCATGCTCGTGGTATTGGGTTACTTTTTATACCAACAACTACAGGGTTAATTCATATTTTCTAAGGTTTCTTATTGCTAATCAATATTGTTCTTGCAGGTAAAATTTAAAAAGTTCCTTTGTATATATTTATTGACTATAATGGTGGCTAGACATAATTTTGATTAACAGTTCAATCAAATCATTTTTATATTGAATTGGAGACAAAGATCTTTCAATCTATGTTGATCATCTTGAGTTTATTCTCCTAATTTCGGTAGAGATAACTGATTCATGAGTCGATTTCCATTTGTTGGCTACCCAACAACTCCCCTTTCATTTCTATTTTTGAATGAAATGGGTTGCCTTGCTTTTTGCACTGGATTTTTGAATGCCTCATCATTTTATATACTTTGGACATTGTTCTTTTAAAATTCCTTACAAAATGTTATCTTATAGAAAGCCTTCATTTTCTTATTACTTTTGATTTGAGACATGTATCAACTAAGCATCATGTTCATTTTGTTATTTCGATAGTTATATGCATATTATTCATTTTTAATACATTATGATTCATTCTAATCCATAATATTGTTTCTATTATCAGATCAATGAATGACTTTTTCTTCATAAAAGGATAAAACCATCAATGCTTTTATCACTTTTATGTTGCAACGATATTTTAATTTTAATTTTCTTAGACAATATTTTGGATTGACCCTTGTTATATGTATTAATACTGATAATGTTTCGGGCATGTAATTCATTGTTGCATGGTGTCAGCCCCCTTGTAACCTCGAATTAAACTTATGCTACAGAAACCTATCGATTCCATGGCTCATCGATAATATTATTAAGATGTTGATCACCACACTTGTTCCTATGTTGATGAGTTCAATTGTGAACAATCATATGGTTGTACATATGAAAGGGCTAGCAGTTAATTCATGCATCCATGTTTTGGTTATGTGGCAATACCAAAAATGATGTGGCGATGGTTAATGACTATGTGGTTCATTTCAGGTTGTACATGTGGACTAGTGTTGTATTGAGGCATCTTGAGGTTGGTTTCATTTATTATGACTCTATAACTATTTTTATTGTTTCCTTGTACTATGTGTACCACTTCTCCTTGGCATTTCAAAAAAATTTGCAAAACCCCACCAGAGTTTGTTTAGTATCATATTTTTGAAACCATGTCTGTTTAGTAGAGACTCCCAGTATGTCGTTCCGATGACTTACATTGTCTAAAACCCTAACTAAGTTTTCTATTAGTTTATCGCTCATACCTTATGTCAAATCCTTGCTACTCCCTTGTGAATAACTCAGTGTATTTTCCATGGTCCCTTTTGTGAGAATTGGCCCATTGAAAGGGAAACTGTTGAAGCGTACGAAGAATACCTTTCCTTATTCAAGCAAGTTTGTTGGTGAGAGTTTATTCAGTCATTCAGGGCACCAAATGTTGAAGCAACAAAACAATTTTCACAAATGTATTATTTAAAAATTGTGTAGGTGGGGGTTGTCGAGTTTGTAGTGAGTGAAGATTTCATTGCAGAGTTCATGAAATTTCTTGTCGAGGGTGAAAATTGGTAAAAAAATGGCCAGATAAGGACGTGTTGTAGATGTTATAACACCCTACAAAATTTTTCCTACCTTCAAATTGTGGAGCCCCCTTATGACCATGTCATCTTTAGTTTTGAGCCTTTAATACCATGCTTGATCATGTGGTTTGAGTGTTCAACCTTCCTTTAGGAATTCAAGTGTCGATCTACTTCCTTTCACATGCATAACTCTTCATGTCTTCACAAGCACACATTCCAAGGTAGGCTAAGCACACTTCATAGTGACATTGTATTTCAGTCTTTGCTTTTAACACCTTTAACCTTCAGCCAAGTGATGAGAATATTGTGCTCTTCCAAGTCTCATTCATGAGCCTCTTGTTGCTTACACTTTCCCTCTACACCTATCTTAAGGACAACTTCCTTTACATTGCAATTTCTACATCTCTAGAGTACAATCACTCAACCCTTATTACTTACACTTTCCCACTACACAAAATCTTGATCAACCCTGCCTTGTGTTGTGCATTGAGCACTCCTAGTTGATAGTGGGGTTTCCTTTATCCCATTGTAATAGAAACTTTCACAATACTAAGGCCTCCCTCCCTTCATTTGCACATTTAGCATTCTTCGAGCATTGTGATCCTACTTGTTGTTTCTTACACTTTCCCTCTGCATAATGCTTTAATAATTTTTTCCTTCATCGCATATTGCATAATCCTAGTGAATAGTGGGGTCATTCCTTGGCCCTTTCATTTGTGACATCTGCAATCTCTAGAGTCTCCTCCTCAATCATTGTGCATTGCGCAGTCACAATGCCCAAACTTGTCACCCTTCTCTCCTATACTTTCCCACTGTGCAATGCCTTGCCTCTCTCTCTTGTCATTGTGCAATGCGCACATATAGTGCCCAAACCTCCATCCCCTGCCTCTTGACTCTGTGCTCTGCACTTAAGAAGGTCCCCCTCTAAGTCTTTGAGCACTTTCCCATCACCATCAAAACCTCGCATGAGAAAACAAATAGAATAGGTAATTGTGGGACTTATGTTGTCTTGTCATGAGTGAACTTTAGTTGTAGGTGCGGTTGTGTTATATTCTTTCCACGACCCTATATTAGGTTGGGCGAACCTACCTATGGTTTTCGGTCCATGGTATTGGATGCTTCGACAAGTATAAATATGTATTGTAACATTGAAAGGAATATAATGAAAAATTAAGCTGGTAGTCCCGGTTTTTGGATCCAAGGGAAAATCTTTGTGTATATGTGTGTTTTATGTGTTATGCTCTCACATTGTTTATTTTCTGTGTTTTATAATTTGTATGCAGGTAATTTCTGTACAGGGTTAAAACCTACATTTGGTATCAGAGTTTTTTTGGCTTCAAGGGGACGCCTTTGTTATTGAGGGGTTTCGCTCAGGCCTGTGGTAGACACTGTTCAATGGGAGATCTGTGAGATTGATTTTGGTGGTGAAAGAAGATCGCGAGCAGTGGAAAGATAGAGATCAAGAAATTTAATGGTCAGAGTTTTGAGTTGTGAAAACTCAAGATGGAGGATCTATTGGTGGATAAAGATTAGTGGATCACGGTAGATCCATGTACTAAACCTACGGGAGTGTCTGATGAAGAATGGAAGAAGTTGGATCGGAAGGCAAAAAGCACAATACGATTGTGTGTCTTGGATTTACTATTGTTGAATGTATCAGGGGAAGCTACAGTGAAGGCTTTGTGGGACAAGTTAGGGACTTTGTACCAATCTAAGTCTCTGGTGAATAAATTGTTCTTGTGGAAAAAGTTGTATAACCTGAGGATGAAATATGGAGACTCGGTGACAGAGCATATGAACGCATTTAATACTGTGGTAAGTTAGTTAGCATCTGTTGATATTAAAATTTCAGATGAAGATGAGTGCATCAGTTTGTTGTGTTCTCTACCAGATTCATGGGATAGTCTGGTTATTGCAATAGGTAGCAATGTAATTGCCTTGCAGTTTGATGAAATAGTCTCAGCCTTGCTGGCAGAGGAGATGAGACGGAAAAATATGGAGAGCCAGAATGGTGATGCCTTGTGTGTACGAGGACAGTTCCAGAACAGAAACAAAAATAAGTCATCGAGTGGGAGATCTAAATCTAGAGGGAGATTTAAATCTCCAGGAAAACCTGTAAAGGTGGTGTGCTAGAAATGTGGAAAGGAAGGACACTTCAAAAGGGACTATAAATCTAAAGCTCCTAATAAAGGAAAGGGATCTGATGATGCTCCTTCTGTAGAGGCGAAAACCACCTCAGATGAAGGTGGGGATGTGTACTGGCTTCTTCAAGTACACATGTAGATCATGAGGCATGGTTGATTGACTCAGGTGCATCCTTTCACTTCACTCCCCATAGAGAGTGGTTCTGCGAGTATGAGAAATATGATGGTGGTGATGTCTTCTTAGGGGATGACAGGAAGGCTAGAATCATTGGTCATGGAAAAGTAAAGTTGAAGTTGCAAGGTGGAAGGGTTACAACACTTTCGGGTGTTCGACATATTCCTGCATTGGCTAGAAATCTGATTTCTGTAAGCAAGCTAGATGATGCAGTTGTAAAGACAGTGTTCGAGAAGGATACCTACAAGATGGTTCGGGGAGCACTGGTATTGATGCGGGGAGTTTGGATTGGAACTCTGTACAAGCTGCAAGGTAGCACTGTTGTTGATGGGTGCAATAGTTCTATGGTTCTTGAAAGTGGAGTTGAAAATCTAGTGGTCTTTGGATAGAAGGCCATGCTGTGGCATCAAAGGCTTGGACATATTGGAGAGGAGGGCCTTTGAATACTTCATGGTAAAGGTATGGTAGAAGGTATGAGTAATAGCTCTCTGGATTTTGATTTCTGTGAATTGTGTATATGGGAAGCAGAATTGTGTGAGTTTTCCCTCTGGTGGTAAGAGGACAAAACAAATATTAGAGCTTGTGCACAGTGATGTGTTTGGACCTGTGAAAGTTCCATCACT
>APFE031676728.1:56093-102726 GCA_000404065.3 Pinus taeda | reverse complement strand
TTGGCCCATAGGATTCACTTAAATAAAACCTCTTTCGAACGAGGGTTATGGACTAAATATAAAAAGATGTTTTTTTTATTTACCATACGTCTAATTTATTTATATTTTTATTTATTTACCATACCTTTTGAGTAAGTATAAAAAGATTTTTTTATTTATTTACCATACCTCCACTTTACTTATATTTTTATTTGTTTACACCCTTACATGTATATAAGGTGACTTATGGAGTAAATATAAAAAATGTTTTATTTATTTACCATACCTCTCATTTATTTATATTTTTATTAATTTACCATACCTCTTTTATAATATGGTATTTGGCCCATAGGATTCACTTAAATAAAACCTATTCTTGAAAATTAGGGTGAATGAAATAAAACCTATTCTTGAAAATGGGCGAATGGAAGGTTGTAACTCCTAATTTCAAGGGCTAAATTTACCTTTTTTACCCTCTCCCTTAAAATAAGGTGGGCTATTTGAGGTGATTTGTTAAAATGTACTATGATACAAAATATTCGCCCACTAAAAATTTAAAACCCCTTAATTTCGCCAAAGGGCGAACATTAAATCACCCCTATGCATATGTATATGTTCCAAAGGAGAAACGAACCAAGTTGGATAGTAAATCTGAAAAGTGCATCTTTATTGGGTATAAGGATACTTTAAAGGGTTATAAGCTTTCGAAGCCAACAACAAGGAAGGTTGTGTACAACCGAGATGTGGTATTTAGAGAGGTGAAAGATGTTATTAAACATGAAGTCCAACCAAAGGAACCTGAGAAGATAGAGCTTGAGCTAAAGGAGAAAGAATTAGACTCTACAGCATAGGAGGAATTAGAAGATGAAGAGCCACAAACTCTTGGTGTAAGAAGATTAGTTCGAGTAAGAAGGCAGCCAAAAAGGTATAGTCCACCTACTTTCTGTTCAAATTTTGCTTTATCTATTTCTGATGATGATCCCAGAACTGTGATGGAAGTAGTAGATTCAGAGGATGGAAAACTCTCGAAAGAGGCCATGGTTGATGAAATGGCATCTTTGCACAAAAATGAGGCTTGGGATCTGGTGGAGTTGTCGGCTGGAAGGAAACCCATTGGTAGCAAATGAGTGTTCAAGAAGAAGACAAATGTTGAAGGAAAGGTGGAGAAATACAAAGCTCGGTTGGTAGCCAAAGGTTATTCCCAGGTGTCGGGAATTGATTTTGGTGATATTTTTTCTCATGTTGCCAAGGTAACTTCTATTAGATTACTTTTATCTGTTGCTACTGATTTTGATTTTGAGGTAGAACAGATGGATGTGAAGACAATATTTCTTCACGGGGATCTGGAAGAGGAGATCTACATGAAGCAACCTGAAGGCTTTTTGGTGAAGGGTAAGAAAGAACTGGTATGCAAGTTAAAGAAGTCTTTGTATGGGTTAAAACAGTTACCAAGGATGTGGTATCAAAAATTTGATACATTTATACGGGGACTTGGCTTCACCAGAAGCAAAGCAGATCATTATGTGTATTTTAAATTAATTAGTGGTCGTGTTATTTATCCGGTCTTGTATGTGGATGATATCTTATTGGTTGGAAATGACAAAGAAATTATCCAAGATTTGAAAACCCAATTGTCGTCCAAATTTGACATGAAAGATCTTGGTGCTGCAAACTATATCTTGGGCATGGAAATTAAAAGAGACCGGGAAAAGAGGAAGCTCTGGTTAAACTAGAGGAAGTATGTCGAGACAATACTGTAGAGATTTAATATGAAAGATAGTAAACCAGTGAAGGTTCTTATTCATGTAGGTGTGAGGTTATCTGCTGAACAATGTCCCAAGACACAAGAACAGGAAGAGGACATGTCCCGTGTTCCATATGCAAGTGTAGTTGATAGCCTGATTTATGCAATGGTCTGTACTAGACCAGAAATTACACATGTAGTGGGAGTATTGAGCAGGTTTATGTCAAAACTAGGGAAAGAGCACTGGACAGCAGTGAAGCGGATTTTCAGGTATTTGCGTGGCACTAGTGATTATGGTTTGTGCTACCAAGGAATATCAGGATTGGGCAGAGTGTTGGATATTCGTGGCTTTGTTGATGCAGACTGGCCTGGAGATCTGGATCAGAGAAGATCTACAAGTGGGTATGTGTTTAACCTATTTGGAGGTGCAGTCAGTTGGATGAGTAAGAAACAATCTGTAGTGGCACTATCAACTACAGAGGCAGAATACATGGCAGCCACTCATGCAAGCAAGGAAGCATTTTGGTTGCAGAGATTGTGTTCAAGTATGGGGTTAGTACAGGGAGCTATAAGGATAGACTGTGACAGCCAAAGTGCAATTTTCTTGGCAAAGAACCCTGCTTATCATTCAAAGATAAAGCACATTGACATTCAGTATCACTTTGTGAGGGATATGATAGAAGACGAAAAGGTGTTGTTGGTAAAGGTGGACACTTTGAAGAATATTGCAGATGCATTGACAAAATATGTGAGCTCTGAGAAGTTATCCTGTTGTCGAGAAACAATGGGAGTTTCAGGGCTGGAAAATGACTAAGCTCTCTTGTGGCCCCCCGTGGAAAGAAAACAACAAGTGGGAGAATGTTGGGTTGTGTTATATTCTTTCAACGACTAACCTACATAGTGAACCGGGGAGTTAGAAGGGGAGCGGAGCCCCCTCTTTGTTGCGTCGATTATTCAGCATTTCGGGGGGTTTGAAGGGGCTGGGTAGCCCCCCTCTACAGGGTTAGGGGCAGCGCCCCGAGTAAATTTTTTTTGGACCCTATATTAGGTTGGCCAAACCTACCTATGGTCTTTAGTCCATGCTTTTGGACGCAATGATTTTCGGTCCATGGTATTGGATGCTTCGGCATGTATAAATATGTATTGTAACATTGAAATGAATATAATGAAAAATCAAGCTGGTAGTCCTGGTTTTGGGATCCATGGGAAAAACTCTGTGTATATGGGTTTTATGTGTTATGCTCTCACATTGCTTATTTTCTGTGTTTTAGAATTCGTATGCAGGTAATTTCTGTATAGGGTTAAAACCTACACTCTCTAAGTCTTTGAGCACTTTCCCATCATGGTCAAAACCTCACATGAGAAAACAAAGATAAAATAGGTAATTTTGGGACTTATGTTGTCTTGTAATGAGTGAACTTTAGTTGTAGGTGTTATCATTATATCATGGAAATATGATGTTCAAGGAGGTCATCAAGAGGAGGTTACAAGAAGAACACTTGTGGAGATAAGAAACAAAGGTGCTATCATGTAGGAGTAAAGGAATCTTGGACTATGATAGACAAATGACAACCCATGTTGGCTTAGAAGGTTCTAATACTCATCTAGACCCTTTGGAGGGTGAAGATGAAGCACATCTCAAATTAATCAAGAATATTTGAAGACATAGCAACAAAGAGAAGAACTTGGCATTAACAAATCACAATGAAGTGTCATGTAACACTTTCCAAATTGTAGCTCTTAAAAGTGTCAACAAAAGAGTGTTGTTTTGTCTTGTGTATTTTTCCACATTATTGGTGAAATATAATTATGAAATTTTGAAAATTGGAAAATTGGAAAAAGTAAAATGTGTGGAAGCCCAAGGTCACACTTGAAATATGAAGAGTCACTAGGAAGTCCAAGAGTCATATAGGAGCTCAAAAGTCACATGAGAGGTCAAGAGTCACATGGGAGGTGAATAGACACCTCATTTGTTACAGAAAAAACCCTCATAGCTCAATCAAAAAGACTTTTCACCTTGGCTTCTCTAGCTTAGCACATGAGAGAAGATCATTCTTTGGAGGAGCAAGTGGTGGCTTAATGTTCCAATATTGGGGCTCGTGTTGCATCATTGTAATTGTGTACTTGGAAATTTCACTTAATATCTCGAAGTTCTTAGAGTCGATGCACTTTGCATACATCATGGATGTTGTAAGACTATTATTTTAATGTTTATGGTATATGTTTGTGTCCATAAATACTAGAAAATGAACTATTTCATTGGCTTTGATATACATCTTGTTGAATGCGCGTTGTTACTTGCCTTCATGATTGTTGTTACTTTGTGAACTATTTCACGGGTTAATTAATGACTCTTCCTACGCTTGTGTGTGTCTTCATAAGGATAGTAATATTACGTTTATTCTAAAGGATCACTATTTATTTTCCCATCTGTGAAAGTGCTTTGTATGCATTGCAATTGGTGTTTCAAAAATTTAACTCACTTGATTATCACAAAGTTATGTGCATACGCACTTGTGTTGATAATTGTAGCCAAGGAAAATCTTTAAGATCACTATAATTTTGGTTGGGCTGAATTCTTAGATGGATCTCCTATCCCAAATAGTGTGAGGTCTAGTTTGTAATTCATACAGGGGAGACCCACTGTGTTGGCAGAATTCCAACACCGTTAACAATTGGCACTAGTAGGAGGGCTAGATGACAAGATGAGCCCATTGAGTCTGTTTTGAATCTTCATCTTGAAATGGATCATCCCAAAATCATAAGCGTTGTATCTTTTTCCAAAGAACTTGATCTTACAATCCCAGTGGAAATTATTCATGACTTGTCTTAGTTTAAATTTGATGGCGAGGGCGAAATAATTGTGCTTGGACATATGATTCAATTTTTCATTTATGTATTTATAATGGAATATATTGTGAGAATGTCATGGCTAGATTGTTCATCCTCACACTTGAAGGTCATGTCAAGGATTAGTGTCATACATTACTAACTACTTCTATTCATTCATTTGAACAACTTGTTAAGGAGATTCATGATGCTTTTGATAGGTATGATTTTCAAGATGTATATAAAAGGGTCAATAAAATTAGAATGACTCCTGATGAATCATTAGAGGATTTTCTTGATGAGTTTCTTCACCTTTGCTATGAATTTGTGAAGAAGATGTGGACTGGGATTATGATGAGTGAGAAGTTTCAGTGTTTGGTCTAATCTCCTTGAAACAATTTGAATTTGAATCCTTGGTTGAATATTTTTCTTCCAAATTATATTGATCATGGGGAATCTCAAATCCCAAAGGAAGAACCAGTTATCCTTTTTGTTCCCTCTCGTCCTCCCTTTTCATTACCAAACAAGGTAGTCTTTGGTGTTTTTGTTGAAGTTGGTATATACCAAAATCAAATTTCTGATCCTATTATCCCACCTTCATTCCCTTCCCATGATCAATAGCTTATCTAAAATATCCTTGAATTTTCTGACACATCCATGGAGCCTGACGTGCAGATTGATTCCTTTATTCCTTGAGATGACAATGATGTGCATGATCTAAATCTTGAACCTAATATGATAGAAAGTACTATTTCTTTGAGGGATATCTATCATCCTCCATCATCTACATCTCATGTCCCACTGTACCTCGATTCTCTTGATTAATCCTATCCACCAACAGTTGCTTCAGATACTCTTGATTTTCAATTTGTTGGTCCAAATAGTAATTATGTAAAAGGTGGGTTCTCACAAGTAAAGGAGAAAAAGGATGAAGACACATTCTATTTCTCCTCTTTTTCAAATTCCTCTATGTCAGGATGGTGTTCTTATGTTCTTTAATGATTAAGAATCTATTTATCTTGACAACCAATAAAATGAAATTGAAGCTCTTAATTGGAATATATCCTTTAAAAAATCATCACCCTAACGACAAAAGTTTCCATTATTATACATGGAGAAGAGTATAAGTGTACACCTGTTGATATTTTAATTTCTCAAGAATACTTGGATTTGAAAAACTCAGATCTAGAACCCAATATGATCAAGGAAGAACCTTTTGCCGAATTTCCTTCCTCAACTAACTACCCCTTATGTCCTGATGCATCTAATGAATCGGCTAATGATGAAAATATTCCATTTTCTTCAAACTCGTGATCTGGTGAATTGGATTCAAAGTTGAAACAAAGTGGTAAGGTCACCCATGATGAAGAAGAAGATATTTTAATCATTGAACATCTTTCTTATAGTTTGAAATTTCTGGCCATGGCTGGGCTTAATCCATTTGTTCAGGTTTTTCATGAGACCCTCCCAATCTATTCATATTTGATTATAAATCCTGAAGAATATTATAACTTAGGTGATCTATTTGATGGCATTGAAACATCCAATGAAACTACTGGTTCCAAAAACTATCATTTGATCATAATGGTCTTGTTGAAATTATTGATGATAGTTGTCTTTGCACAAATGCTCACCTGACCTGACCATGGTTTCAAAATTCAATCATCCAAGATTTGAAATTTTGGGGACTTGTTGTCCACATGGGGTAGCTCAAGCGGCAAGGGTCGTGGAAATGAAGTTTCACCGAACCGGAAGTCTTGGGTTCAAATCTTGGGCTACCCTTCCCCCGTTGTGGGGTACTTAATGGAAATGTAAATCGGAGAGTCCCGCCCCAGCTTACAAAAAAAGAAATTTCGGGGACTTGTTAGGAAGTTGATGTTAGAAACCATGACAACACTGAGAGGTGGGAGGGGATGAGAAGGGGGGGGGGAGTGGTTGGGCGGGTTAAATCAATGTTGTAGGAATTTTAAATTTTCTTCATTTGAAATAAAACTTAGGACACCAAGACAACTTCAACAACTAATTCATATGAGCATAACATAAGTATCACAATGAGAACACACAAATTCTTCAAATATTTCTTTCAATTTCTTCACAAGGAAAACTACAACTTGTTGGTATAAAGTTCTCTGGCTACAACCAACAGGAAGAAAATACTCGTTAATTTATTAGATACAACTGAAAGGAGATACAACCCCTAAGTTTATCGGCTACTACTAAAAGGAGCTCCAACACATTACTTTTTACCAACAACTACTGGAAGGAGCTACAACACCTAACATGCAAGCCACAACTTGCATGACCTAAATGATTCACCTTTCATACAATTTTCATACTCAAACCATGAATCCATTCCCTTCTACGACATAAATAAATTTTTCTCTCAAACACTGACCAAAACCACCATTACAAACACCTTCAATGATATCTCATTACTAAACAATTCACCTTCATCCACAATTCCACACCTCTTTTCCTCATAGCTCTTTCTTTGCAAATTCAACTCTTCTTATGAAGAAATTTGAACTGATATTTTTGCAATTGAAACTCAATTATCTTTCACTTTGATCTTTGCATGAATCTCTTTATTTTTTTCCTTTTTCTTGTTCAACTAAGTCTTCTAATTTTTCTCTTCAAGTTATCAAACTCTCCTTACCTATTTTTGCTAGAAAAACCAAGCTTAACTACTCAAATTTACTATTCTGGATTTTTACAGGGTAGGCAGAGGTCTTTTATTTTTGATGAATCTCAAATATTTTGTTAACTTCCAAATCTACCTCCAAATATGTCCATGCCTCTATTTGCGTTGCCAACGTCTTCATGGTTATTATAGTTCTAACTTTTAGTGCTCCTCCATCATATATGTCCACGGGCCCATGGCTTAAATTCTTTTAATAAAAATTAGGACTGTAGATCCATTCAAACATAGCCATATTACCATATAAAACATTGTTGGCCCTATCGCTTTTGTCTTTTGCGCTCCGCTAAACGACAAAGCACTCCACAATAAATCTTAAGTTGCCGACTCATCCATCGCATACCCTTTACCTTGTAACTATCCCGAAGGTCCTTGGTCACAATACACATAAAACCTCAGAAAACCAACGGCTTGGGTGCCTTTTATTATTTTACATAGCCATTCATTGGCCATATTTCTATTTCTAGGTCCGTCTTCCTAGACATATTACCTGGTGTGTATTTGGTTTCCTTCTGGGATAAATATTTTGGGATTATGTACCTGTGTGGGTCCACCCTACACCTTTTCCATTGGTCATCGGCTCCCACTGTACTTATTTCCATAATCCTAGACCTCTGTCATCCAAAATATTTCTTTTGCCTCACTCGCTTGAAACCTTTTGGGGTCTAGGATTTTCTTTCCTTCATGAAATACATTCTTTCTCTTTGACTATTCCAGCTTCACGACTCCCAGTTTCCCAACTTCCCAAGTCCTGGCTCCCTAGTTTAAGCCACTACATGCTTCTTCTTTTTTCTTCTAGGGTTTGACCTCTCAGGTTTCTTTGCTATGTTCTTCAAGTTCGTGGGTCGTGGACTTAAACACTTGATTGCACACTTGCGAAATATTTCATGGAAGTTTCTTCTAGTTTGTGATTGCCCCGACTGTCGTCATGTTGACATCACTAATTCTATGTGGAACCATATGAGTGGTTACATGTGAATCAAATTTGGCCCACCAATATACTTGAAACAACCAATTTTTCATGCCACATGTCCCCTGCTCTGTACTGCCACATCATGCTAATGTCATCATCCACGTGTGCATCCATGAGAAAATTGCATTGCACCATCTATCTTCCAGTGAGGAGAGATAAAAAGTGGTCTTGAGCCTTGGTTTGACGACAATTTACTTTGTTAAATTTTCAATAAAACCACTAGGTTAAAATGGCTTTAACCTATACTGCTCGACTCCTCGACTCTTACTATCCTGGGCCATTCTCAATTGCACACATCATTGTTTCTTCTGGGCCAGACTTCCTAGATGGTGTCATCATGCCATCAGACATGGATGCTCCACTAAAGATCTACCACTTTTAGCAATTCCTCCATTCATAACTTTCTCCAATGGGTCCTCCAACTAATAATATCTTTGTAATCTTTTTCTTTGGGGTCCTTAACTTTGAATGGATTTAACTTGTGATCTACGAGGCCATTTTTGAACTTCCATATACCACTAGAAATATATTTTAGAGCTTTATCCATCTAGGTGGGTCTCAACTGTGTTTCAAGAGATATTAGGAGATAGAAATGGCTTAAAGTCTCTACATGATCACAAAATTTTCCTTTACCATTCTTAAACTATTCTTCATTCTTTTTGCATTGTTCTCTATTATCGCCTTCATCCTAATCACATTTCCATCAATGACAACACATTTATAACAATCGACGCACTTCAATTTCTGCTAATGGTTATGTCAGGTCCTCGCGATCTTGACAACGTTTCTGAACAAGGTCAAATCAAATTTCCCTTGCAATGTTCTCTTTATAATATAATTGCGCTAATTGAAAGTTATTTTTGCTAAGGGTTGTAAAAAGGGTTGTTTTGAATATCATGATCCAATCTATAATTGGATAGAGGAATCTTATCTGGAAAGCTCCATTATTAATAATAAGTTCCAATCTTACCTGATGTTTGATAAGAACGAAAATGTGGACAAAAATAATAAGTTCCAATCTTACCTGATGTTTGCTAAGAACGAAAATGTGGACAAATGTACATGTGTAGGATGCTTTCAATTGTATGTTCATCATCTTATCCAATGCAGTAAAATTGTATACTTGTTAAAGGAAGAATTTATGGCACACTTTTTTGTCAGCACGAAAGACCTTCAATTTTTTGTGCAAGTTATTTAAGTAAACATCTTTATCTCTGCACACTGTTTTATACTATTTCTAATCACTTATATCATTCTTCTTTCAGGTTGGGAACAACTCCTGTGGCTGCATTCGAAATTTGACTTTACATGATATTGACCTTATAGTTAAATAGATTAGGGTTTAAGTCTAGTTATAACATAGTTATTTTTGCAATATTGCATTATAACACTTTTCCCATATCTCCTTTCTTATTTAAGTTTTGTTCTCCGCATGCCCTTCACTAGTTTTTACTTTGATTTCTTATTCATGCTTTTTATGCTATGTCTCTTTTTTCCATGTCCTTGCTCGTGTTTTGTTTTAACATGACCGTGTATGAAATCTTTCTTATTTGGATCTATGGTAATGTGGCAAAAGTCCAATGGGAAATTGTGACAATTGGCAACACTTGGCTTACCTTTGGTCTACTTCTTTGTTTGGGCTTCAATATATTTTAAGTTCAATGATGCATGTACGAAAACTATGTTTCATCCTAAGTGAAAACTCAAGTGGAAATATGATGCATGTATCTATTATATGATCTTCATTCCTTAAATCAACCCTTTAAATTTATTGGTTTTAACGTGTCAACTCAGTCAAGTAAAGAAGAGAAACGAGGAAAAGCTTAAGCGAGCATACTAATTTTAGAGGTGTATACATCAGAGTCTCTACAAAATAAGGGACAACCTCTCTTGCTCATAAAATTGTTAATTTTCCACTATTCTATACTATTACAATCACTTTAACCCAATTATTTTCTTCAATTAACAATATTTCAAAATAATTTAATGCTCCAATGATCAATAAAAAAATGTAGATAGAAGAGTAAATGCAATGTATAGTAGAAGACAATCAAGAGAAATAACAAGAGACACCAAAGACTAGGGAGAAACCCCACAAGGGAAAACCCTTCCAAATGATTCTTCTTATTAGATTGTCATAAAATGTTGAACAAAGAGAGTACAATGATTCAATTCACCAATCAAGAGTAAAAGTCAATCCTTTGACTATCCAACAAAATCAACCAACCGATATCTAAATCATGACACAAAATTTCAAATATCTCCCAAGTCAAATTGATCAGAAAATGATCCTAAATGACTTTTCACTCAAACATTAAAGTCAAAGGATGCTTCTGAAAATAGTCCCATTGCATAGATATTTTCAATCTAAATCTAATGCAATTTGAATGGGCTAAAAGGGACTTCAGATGAAGAAGTTATTGTAAAAAGAAATTGCCCATTGTCCTTTGAAAAGGAGGCATTTTCTTATTAAATGGGACTTAGAGAAATAAAGGCTTTATTAAGAAAATCACATCAGAAAGGTGTAAAGGGCGAAGCAGCAGGCCTTAAGTACCCCTGATTAGTGATCTCTGATATATCGGATCGGAGGTAGGCTACCATGTGATATCGGGACCTTGGGCGAGCCAATTGTGATGTGTGATGGTCGGCGATCGGCGATCAGCACAGTCAAAGGGAAGACCCCCGGGGTTGTTGCGACAATGATATTGCGATATGCCGATATAGCGATGGGGCCGATAGCGATACACCAATATCGGTGATTGGTGATCCTCGATACAAAGGCCAATGCACATGCGATCGCCGATAAGCGATATTGCGATATGTCGATGTTCTGATGGACTAATCGGTGATCAGCGGATCCCTGATACAAAGGGTCGTTACATGTGATTGTAACTTGCGATTGCAATATGCCGATAAGGGGCGGACCCGATGGAATTATAAACTCGATTTCATAAGTTTTGAAATTCAGGAATTCGAGATTTTCAATGTATTCCTGTGTATTTGGGTTTTGGCCATGCGACGATGTGATTGCGATATTACGACTGAAGGTAGACCTGGTAGGGATTATGAGCACGATTTCATAGATTTTGAAGTCCGTTTTTGCGTTCGATAGTGTTTTTCCTGTGTATTTCCGTTATGAGCTAGAAATGCGTTATTTCATGGATTTTGTTCGGAAAGAAGCCGCCAGTTCATTTTTCCATGGGAAACAACCATCATTCCTTGTGCCACGCTGCAGGGGGGCGTTTCTGTAATAGGGATGCGTTTTGACACGCGAAGAGGCAAAGCCAGGAAAATGAATGATTCCTCATGATCGAAGGGATAGAGGAATGATTGTGGAAGTTGTAGAGTCAAAGGAGGCCTCACAAAAGCCAGAGAGCATAATTGATAGGAGGGCAGAGAGTTTTGGAGGTTGCTGGAAGGTTTCTGAGAGTCGCTTGGAGGTAGAGCAAACTACAGAGGCACGTAGAGGTAGAGAGAAGCTCGTGAGAGCCAGAGCCAGAGCCGAGAGCGAGAGCACCAGAGTCGCAGAGCCAGAGTGCTTGACAGAGGCATAGCCACCAAAGGTTGGAGGTAGAGCCTCATAGCCAAAGAGCTCAAAGTAGACTTCTAAGAGCCATGATGTTGTAGTGAAGCTGTAGAACAACAAAGAGATCAAATGATCAAGTTGTTGCTGGTGTTTGAAGTGTGTTGAAGACAGAAGAAGGCATTCTAGAGACAGTTGAAAGAATTCTGAGGGAGTTAGAGAGGCCAAAAGCTCAAGAAGCTCAAAGCACTGACTGAAGGAGTCAAATCCAGAGAAGCCTAGATCTGTCTACAGAGTATGGCCAGCCAGTGGAATAAGATGGTATTTCTAAACCCATAGGTTCAGTGTAAACCAATGGAGTTGACCGTGGAGCTTGTAAAAAGAATTTAAGCCATAATCCCAAAGAGCCTAGTCAAGTTGATTAGAGCTCAAGGAGATGTAGCCCAAGATATTAGGGTGAACTCCTAATAAAACTTGTTGTCTTATGAGTTTTCTTATTTGCTGCATTGCATTTACTTATATGTATGTTTAAATATCAGCAAAGCAAATTAACATAAGCACTTAGCAGTACAAAGTCAAACAAAAGCATACACCTATTTTCAAGTATTTTTAATTCCGCAATTGGTTAATCATAAGATCTAGGAAATATTTAAGCTTTGGAAGTGGGAGAGGTTCTTGTAAGCTGACAAGAAGCCTTTAGTGCCCCATTTTCAGATCAGGTGGTATCAGAGCTTAATTTTGATTAACCCCACCTTCAAAGAAGGTGATATAAAAGCTAATTATACCATAGCATGTGATATCAGATCAGAATGCTTGTTTGACTTGAAAGGTGTTCAAACAAAGCAAGCATTTTGCTGTTTGATTGTTTGTAAACTGAATGTTGTGTGAGTTTGCAGAGGTGAAGGGAAAGCTATTGTTAGCTAAGTCCAGGAGAGGACAAGAAGGAAGAAGGGATGAAGGCATTCTTCTTATCCCAAAGGACCTCAAAGCAATCCTTGAAGCACAAGAGGCTTGTTGCAAAAGGTTGCTTGAATAATCCCTTTGTTAATCTTGTTTGAAGTTCTTTGTTCATTTTGATAATGACAGCTTCTACAAGTGAGTCCTCAAGTTTTGCTTTCTTCACAAGATTCTTTGATGAAGACATGAAGCAAGAATTGTTCACCATGATGGATATGGTGAGAGAAATGTATGAGGATGGAAGGAAGAGCAACATACCTAGAGAGTAGTTGAATTCCGTGGAGGAAGAGAAGCAGTTGCTTTCTAACAAATTCCAGGAAATGGAGAGGCAACTTCATATTGCAAATATGAACCTCAAAAGGATGCATGAGTTGGAGACACAACTCTTTGTTGCCAAAGAAGCCTTAGTCAAGTATCAGCTTAAAGAAGAGGTAAACAATTCATGTTTGTCTTCAAATTCTTCTAAGAATGCTTATATTGGTTCTTTTGAAAAACATACCAGAGGCATATGTTCCAAGTTAATGTCCAAGATGGGATATGAAGGAAAAGGCTTGGGAAGACGTGCACAGGGTATTATTGAACCAATAATGGTTGAGGAAAGGCCTAAGTATTTGGGTCTTGGCTATGGACAAGCTTATGGAGAAAGTTCCAAAGCTGTCATGAAGACAATTGAAACAGTTCCAAGAAGGAGTTTCATGCCAGGTCTTCTACCTAAAGAGTGTGAAGATTGTATTCATGGAGAATGCAATAGATTGAAACATCACTTGCAAGATGTAGGTGTTCATAAGCATACACTTGAACCAGAGAGTTGTGGAAACTCTGAAACCATTGAAGATGTTGTTGGTGTTCCAAAGGGAGCTACTTCTTCATTCAATTCACCTCCTCATGAAGACAATAAAGGTGAAAGAGAAAGGTATAAATCTGGTTCTAATCATATTCCTTTTGATTATGTTTAGCATGATAAATTTCTATATAAGTATGGGAAAATAATTGCATGTTCCTTTTGTGGTTTGGATAACCATAATGTTTCTAGATGTTGGAAGAGAATGGCCACATACAGGAAACTTTTGAAGGAAAGGAAGCCAGAAGCAAAAGGTCCATTGGACAAGGCAAATCATGTTGTCAAGAGGATGCACATGTGTTGCACTTACTACCATAAGCAAGGAAATGTTGCTGCCAAATGTTGGACTCTGAATCCAACAATGCTTCCACAAAAGCTGAAGAAGGTGGAAAGAGAAAATGGCAGAAATGGAAAGAAAGATTCCATGAATGATGTGCTCAGGATGATTCACATGTTCATGTTGATGTGCAAACAAAGGTAGCACCTTTGAAATGAATTGGTAAGAAATGGTTATAATTCTTATCCAATTAAGATTGCATGTCTTTTTGAAGATTCATTATATGAAGTTGCGTCTATTTGCATTTCTTTGTTAATGAGATGCAAGTTGCAGGTTTTTACCAAGAAGATGAATGGAAAAAGTTGAGTAGGAGACTCAATTTGTTGTTGCAACATTATAATCATTTCAACTTCAAAAGTACGGTGTGCTTAAGCGAAAGTTGAAGGATGAAATGCATGCATGAGAATGATATGCATGAACACAGGGATGTTGATGATTTCCTTGTATTTGAACATGTATGTGTAATTAACTTGAAGGGTTGATTGCTTTGTTTTAAGCATGCATGTACTATTAACATTGACTTGAGAAAAGTCGATTTGGTCTCCAGGATGGAGATAATGATGAAGTGTTTCATCTTTTGAAAAGAATCCTTGAGATCTTTTCTACATGCTTGACTTGAAGGGTCATTTGTTTTAAAGGCATGTTTTGTGGGCTTGTTATCTAGTCCATCATTTGTATGCAGATGTAAAGACATGGAGGTGTTCACAAGATGTGAAATTTGTTTCTTTTGTCGAAGCAGGAGTATAGGCCATCCAGTTGTTGTCTCTAATCTTGTTGTTGTTAACAGTTGTTGTTGACAGTATGTCAAACATGTACAAATGAAAATTTTGTGAAGCAGATGTAACTTCACATTTGTTTGAGCCACCTTGGATCAATGATCAAGGAAGAGAAGTTCAAACTACCTTCTGTAACCTTCTCAGCAAGAGTTTTGCATGAAGTCAAGGAGGAAAACAGCTCTCCCCTAGAGGACCAACACATTCAGGAAGAAGAGTGGTCAAAGGCTTTGGTTGAGAGGCACTATGAAAGGAAAGTGTACGAAGGCTGAAAGAAGAGGGTGTTGTTACTCTCATTTACTGTTCAGATTAGTATATCAGTCTTTTGGAGACCAAAATATTTTTAGTGGGAAGGCGTGATCAAAAAATGATCCTAAATGACTTTCCACTCAAAATTGAATGTCAAAGGATGCTTCTGAAAATAGTCCCATTGCATAGATCTTTTCAATCTGAATCTAATGCAATTCTAATGGGATAAAATGGACTTCAGATGAAGAAGTTATTGTAAAAAGAAATTGCGCATTGTCCTTTGAAAAGGAGGCATTTTCTTATTAAATGGGACTTAGGAGAAATAAAGGCTTTCTAAATAAAATCACATCGGAAAGGTGTAAAGGGCAGAGCAGCAAGCCTTAAGGACCCCTGATTAGCAATCTCTGATAAATCGAATCGGAGGTAGGCTACCATGCAATATCAGGACCCTGGGCGAGCCGATTGCGATGTGCGATGGTCGACGATCGGCAATCGGCACAGTCAAAGGGAAGACCCCCGGGGCCATTGTAACAGTGATATTGCGATATACCGATATAGCGATGGGGCCGATAGTGATATGTCGATATCGACGATCCCCGATACAAAGGCCAATGCATATGTGACCACCGATAAGAAATATTACAATATGTCGATGTTCCGATGGGCCGATCAGCGATCGGCGAAAGGCAGATCCCCGATACAAAGGGTCGTTACATGTGATTGTGACTTGCAATTTTGATATGCCGATAAGGGGCAGACTCGATGGAATTATAGACCTGATTTCACAAGTTTTGAAATCCGGAAATTCAAGATTTTCAATGTATTCCTGTGTATTTGGGTTTTGGCCATGCGACGATGCGATTGCGATATTGCGACCGAAGGTGGACCAGATAGGGATTATGAGCGTGATTTCATATATTTTGAAGTCCAGTTTTTGTGCCCGATATTGCTTTTCTTGTGTATTTCTGTTACGAGACAGAAATGCGTTATTTCATGGATTTCGTTCGGAAAGAGGCCGCCAGTTCATTTTTCCATGGGAAACAGCCATCATTCCTTGTGTCACACTACAGGCGGGCATTTCTATAACAAGGATGCATTTTGAAGTGTGAAGAGGCAGAGCTGGGAAAATGAATGATTCCTCATGATCGAAGGGATAGAGGAACGGTTGTGGAAGTCGTAGAGTCAAAGGAGGCCTCACAAAATCCAGAGGCACGATTGAGAGGAGGGCAGAGAGTTTTGTAGGTTTCTAGAAGGTTGCTGAGAGTCGCTTGGAGGTCGAGCGAACTACAGAGACATGCAGAGGCTGAGAGAAGCTCGTGAGAGCCAGAGCTAGAGCTAGAGTTGAGAGCGAGAGCATTAGAGCTGCAGAGCCAAAGTGCTTGATAGAGGCATAACCACCAGAGGTTGGAGGCAGAGCCTCAGAGCCAAAGAGCTCAAAGCAAACTTCTAAGAGGCATGACGCTATAGTGAAGCTATAAAACAACAAAGAGATCAAATGACCGAGTTGTTGATGGTGTCTAAGGTGTGCTGAAGACAAAAGAAGGCATTCCAGAGACAGGTGAAGGAATTATGAGGGAGTCAGAGAGGCTAGAAGCTCAGAGCACTGACTGAAGGAGTCAAGTCTAGAGAAGCCTAGATTTATCTGCAGAGTATGGACAACCAACGGGATAATATGGTATTTCTAAACCCATAGTTTCAGTGTAAACCAATGGAGTTGAGCATGGAGCTTGTAAAAATAATTTAAGCCATAATCCCAAAGAGCCTGGTCGAGTTGATTAGAGCTCATGGAGACGTAGCCCAAGATATCAGGGTGAACTCGTAATTAAACTTGTTGTCTTATGTGTTTTCTTAGTTGTTGCATTGCATTTATTTATATGTGTGTTTAAATATCAGCAAAGCAAATGAACATAAGCACTTAACAGTACAAAGGCAAACAAAAGCATACACCTATTTTAAAGTATTTTTAATTCTGCAATTGGTTAATCATAAGATCTGGGAAATATTTAAGCTTTGGAAGTGGGAGAGGTTCTTGTAAGCTAATAAGAAGCCTTTAGTGCCCCATTTTTAGATCACAAATTTGGTCAAAGTCAACAATAGTCAACAACAACAAATGATACCCTAACCAGTCCTCAAGTTAATGGTCAAAAACCCTCTAAAAGTCTTGGTCAAAATAACAGTCAATGTGGCCTTCCAAGTTGGTCAAAGATTAGTTAAAATAGTCCAAAATCAATGGTCAAACTTGGTCAATAGAGAGAGAAGGTCTGCAATAGATATGAAGTTAAATTTTGTGGGCAACAAGAGTCAAACTTCCCAAAAATCCTTGATTTGTGTGCCAAAGAATTCAACCTCCAAAACTAGTCCAAAATGCAAAGTCAAATCAAGTCAAAATATGCCCAATCTCTAAAAGTCAATGCTGGCCAAAGATAGATTTTCGGCCTAATCAAAATCCCCTCTCTCCTTCGCACACATGTGAAAGAGACCTACAATTTTTTAGATGTATGAATCTCCAAAAGAAGAAGAAACGAATGAGTGAGATGTGTATCGAAATGAGGTGCTAATGAATTATATTTATAGGCATTGGAGGAGACCCAATTCATCTTTAAAAATATTTTTTTGTGCAATTGTGGCTTTTCACATTAAAAATTATTTTTTCCTAGGCCAAATTAAAAAATTTCCAAGGGAAAAGAGGGTCTTCTCTGGATGAGTAATGTTGTCCAAAGGAGGGAATTTGTCCCCAAGCTACAAAATTAACACTCCCATTCAGTTAGGGATAAATTACCAACTACATAATATGTCCCATCTCAAATGTATCGTCATTATCAAGTGAAATGTCATCTCTACTCATATGTTGAACACTGTCGAATCTAAAAGAAAAATATTTTGTCATCATAGGGGAGCTCAATATACCACCCTCTATCATAGGGAAATAGGCAGGATACCACTTACCTTGGGCTAAGGATCACACTCTATCCTATTGACCTATGACAATTGACAGGATACTAATTATCATGAGGTAAGGATCACATTATATCCTATTGTCTCCTATTGTCTCTTGATCTTCCTATCTTGACCAGGAGTTAGTGGTAGAACACCTGCATCCCATTACATGAGCGAGATACTACTTACCATAAATGGTAAGGATCATGCCTAACTCAAGTAGCTAGCACCCATTGGCCAGATGGGTGGGAAACAATCCCAACAAGCCCAATTTGTGGGTAGGATATCAAAGAGAGACAACAGGTAGGATACGACTTACCGTGGAAGGTAAGGATCACAGACTATCCTATTGTTCAATAATAGGCATGATACTTCTTACCAAGAGGTGAGGATCATAGGCTATCCTATTTTCCAAAGTTCTCTCAACCCCAGGAGGTCTCTAACTCAATTCCTCTCCTTGGGATATCATACATGGAGGAAGAGCATAACTTAGTGTTCTCAATCAGCGAGACCCTTATCTAGGAGGATCACATCCATCAGTCCAAGCTTCTCTCTGAAGACCAAGAACTTCCCTTTTGGAAAATCCTTGGTGAGAAACTATGCTATTTGCTATTAGTTGAAATATGGTGGAATCTAATGACTCCTCTCTGCACCATGTATCGAATATAGTGATACCTGATCTCAATATGCATGGATTTGTCATGACATACGAGATTCTGGGCCAATCGGATCCCACTCTTCTTGCCGCAATATATGACTAACGTATCCAAAAGATGCTAAAATAGCTCTCCAAAGAGCTTCCTCAACTATATTACCTCACAACTAACCATGATATTAGAAATGTACTCTACCTCAGTATTCTTCAAGGCTATGAACTTCTATTTTTTACCCATCCAAGATATCATCGCAGACCCCAAATTAAAAAAAATCCTTATGTGCTCTTCCTATCAAAAACATTTCCATCCCAATCAACATCAATGTATCCATGCAGTCTCACATCTCTTGTATAATATCTCGGACCAATTTTGATTGTTCCATGCAAATATCTGACTTGGTACCAACCCAATGTGCATTAAGGGGCTTAGCAATGAATTGATTCAAAGTGTTGACTACAAAACATATGTTTGGATGAGTGTTCATGAGGAACATCAATGCCCCAATAAATTGTTGGTACTCAGAGGTGTCCACCAAGTTAGGTCCAACAACATCTTTACATAACTTCTTGAAGTTCATCTCCATCAGTGTGGCCAAGGAATTTCATTCTACCATTTAAAATACTTCCTACAACTTCATGACATATTTCCCTTGAGAAAGGAAAATCTCGTTGGGTCTTTGCCACGGCTCTAATCCCAAGAAATACTGCATCAAACCAAGATCTTTCATCTTGAACTCAAAGGTAGTCTCCCTCTTACACTCAAGTGTCAGGGGCTCACTACCTATCAAGAATAGATCACCAAAATATAAAACAAAAATCAAAAGAATACCTTGGACCACTTTGAAGTAGAGGTTTGGGTCAACATTGCTTCTTGTGAATGCAAGCTTCATTAGGATCTATGATGGTTGTGTTTTGACCTAACCTTATGTGATATTTTTATACATCTTGATTTGGTCAAAGATGCTAGTTTTACTTGTTGTGACAGGAAGTAAACAGGATTGCAACTGTACCTTATTGACGAGCTACCAATGAGGTATGATGTGAATTTATTTCAATTTATTTTAAATATAATGGAAATTATGTGCTTGGTACAAGAATGCATGAACATGCTCAGTTGGGTGGTTTAAATTGACTGCAAGAATTTGCAACAGAAAAAGGAATTGGAAAATGCAGCAATTTTTTGGTAAAGTATTCGAGAGTAGGGCCATTGTGGGACACTTGTACTCAATAGTGTCCATTAATTGCCATGTGCATGCTATGAATGATATGATGTTTTTAAGGTAGGTATAAGCCTTGGTTTTGTATCTTCTGATGCAAGGAAGCCTTGCCAAGGGATGGAATTCCCAGGATGGGGGTGCCAACGGAACTTGGAAGGTGTATGACTGCATGGAAGGGGCTGACTGGATTGCCCGAGGGACTGTGTAGCAAAGATGGGAAGGTCGGGGATATATTTGGTTTGGTCATTGGCATTATCAGATGGGATCAGATGCACATGTGGGAGCGTGCCCTGGAACAATGAGCTGGTAACTATTCACTGAGAGGAAAAGTGGTGCAAGATTATAGCGTTGGACAGTGGTTGCAGATTTGGCCTTCTAGTGGATTCTGGACTTGAATCCTGGGAAGGAGGTGAATCATGGTATTACTTTGAGGGTGGAGGTGTGAGCCTTTGGATTCCCTTGTTGCAGATACAGGCATTGTATCCCTTTTATTCGTTGGGTAAGAAAATGTGCATATGTGTATATGTGTGTATTATTGTAAATATTGTATCGAGTTGGATTTATAAAGCTCCATAGGCAGTATGATTATTTGATGGGCGAAGCAAATGTGTATGTGTATATGTCGTTATTGTAAATATAGTAATGAGTTGTGTTATAAAGCTCCAGCAAACGGTATGTTTGTCATGTTTTAGCATACGGTCATTGTAAATACTATAACGCGCTATGTTATAAAGCTCCACTAAATCGTATGTTTGTCATGTTTTAGCAAATGGTCATTGTAAATACTACAATGAGCTATGTTATAAAGCTCCATGGGTAGTATGTTTTGTTTTCATCAGTATTGTTGGTTATAGGTGTCATTGAATATCGAGGATGGTGTTCCCCCAAGGGGGAAGGTTTTGTAACAACCCTCATTAAAAGTAAATGTAAAAATATATAAGGCCATGGTCATGAGACACGTATTCCAAGTTGAATGGTGGGGAAAAAATCCTAGTGGGTGTTCATTTCGGTTATTATGGCTAAGGAAATTGGTAAAGACAATGGCAAAGGATTTGGAAAGGCATGAGGTATTTTTGGCACATTTATTTATGAAAATAATGGAAATTAGGAGAAAAGGAAGGTGAAAGGTCATAGGTTTCATGTGAGGAGGAAAATGAATGAAAATAATGGAAAATGAAGAAAATAGAGGCCTCATTGATAAAAAGGATTTTGAGGTTCAGTGGGCAGGTTTTTGTCAGTGTAAGCTTGGTTAGTTCAGTTTTGGAGCTCTCTTCTATTCTCCCTCTCTCTCACTTAGAGTTTTCTTGAAACACTCTTGAGGAGTGTGGCATACTTGGAGTTTTTGAGTAAGAAGATAAAGGAAGAGCAAGAAAGTGCAAGAGGACATTGAGATCAACAACTACAACGGATTTTGTTTGTAGGTACCCAATTGCATGTATGTTTTCCTCACTAGTTTTGACATGCATGGCACATGCATGTGGTTTATTGGTCATGATATATCATTGGCATGGAGGATTTCATAGATCATGGGGGCTCCACTGGGGGAGAAATATCATACCACGAGGGTTCATATTGGGGGATATATGTTGAAGAAAAATGACATAATATATTGGGGTATATATAGGGGGTAAAGGGTTTTTATATTAGAAGGTATAAAAAATGGAGTTCAAAGTTAATGAAAAAATATAAAGGGGTATAAAAAATGTTAATGAAAAAATGGATACCTACAATATCGTGTGGAAGTAGGGGTTTTTTAAATTGGGAAGGTGTATTGGGTTCGTATTGGTAGGGGGTTAAATAATGTGATTTTTAGGGGTATTTTCCAATATGTAGTCAAATTAAGGGTATTGTTTAATATGTAGTGAATGCACGTGATAGGAAAAAGGTTCATTGAGTGAAGCCCCCGTGCCATAGATTGACAGTGGATTTGCCTAGCCTTTCCATTTCCTGGATAGCCATGGTGTTGTGGGTTCATTTGTTTGTTTTTTTGGTTGGTTCTCATGTTTCCTTTAGCTTGGGTTGAGTTATTAGTTCCTCGAGCCTTGGTTGGACAAACACTCTGAAAGCCATGTAATGACTTGGGTTGAGTTATTAGTCCTGGAGCCTTGGTTGGACAAATGCTTTAGAGACCTTGGTGGGTTGACTTACTAGTCCTAGAGCCTTGGTTGGACAAAAGCTCTAGAGCCTAGCAACAACTGTGGGTTGAGTTACTAGTCCTAGAGCCTTGTTTGGACAAACGCTCTAAAGCCTAGAAATAGTCGTGGGTTGAGTTACTAGTCCTAGAAGTCGGGTTGGAACAAATGCTCTGGAGCCCTAGAAAACTTGGGTAGAGACCAATCTGATGATGGTTTTGTGATGTCCGACTGTGAGGTGGAATCACTGTTTGATGGGTTGAGGTGGTTGGCCTCTGGAAGCCCTAGATGATTTTGATTGATGTGTTTTATGAGATCCCACATTCATGCTTGGAATGTGGCACAGAGGTGAATGGTTGAAGAGAGATTTGGCTTAGCCATGTCTACGGTTGGGTGGAACATGATAGTCCCATAATGGGTTGGATTTTTCATCATTAATATGAGGTTATTTCTCCTTTTTATCTCATGAGTATTATCCTTGTTTATATGTGGATTATATGGTTGTTGTTTCCTTAGTATTTATGTTGTTATTATGTTGGTTATGAATGTGTATTATGACAGTGGATATGTATGGATCCCATCATGTTTTTACTTGTATATGAATGAACAATGTATCTATGGCCTAATGGATGAAACTATAGCTATTGTGATAAGAAAACAATGCTTCATATCAAATCTCATATAACTATGAGACCCCTATGCTCAAATTTTCTATTTACACCTGTAGATTACATATTCGTGATATGTTTGCCAAAATGCCTATCATGGTTAGTAGGGGTCTAGTCAAGGTCTTAATCAAGTAATTTATTTTGCACTGTCATTTCCTTGTTATCTTACCTTATTGTTCTGAATATGTCATTCTATTATGGGTAGTGACCTAGGCTCTGGGCCTGAAAAAGTGGCTTAAATCCCAGGGATGTTAGCACAAAACTGTGCAAAAAAGTCCTTGGATGCTAGCTTGTACGCCTGTGAGAGTATCCATAGGTCCATGGACACTGGCATGCATATACAATGAGAGCGTCCACAGGTCAAGTTGTAACAACCCTGGTGAAAAATTCCATGTATTTATGTAAATAAAGGCAAAAAATGAGACCAACAGTAAGGAACATGTATTCCAAGCTGAATGTTGGGTAAAGATATCCTAGTGAGCATCACTAGATGCGTGTTTTGGCTAAGGAAAATTGGCAAAGGCTAAGGCAAACACATTAAAATGGAAAAAGGCATTTTTGACACATTTATTTATGAAAATAAAGGAATTAAAGAGAAAAGGATGGTAAAAGGTCACAGGTTGGATGTGAGGAGGAAATTGAAGGAAAATAATGGAATACAAAGAAATTAGAGGCCTCATAAATAAAAAGGCATCTGAGGATCACTATGTAGGACTTAGTCAGTTCAAGTTTGGAGCTCTCTCATTATTCTCTCTCTCTCTTGTTAGATGATCTAAAAATACAATCTTATCATAGGTTATAAAATTAGAATAAAATAATTATTAATTTAAGATATTAAATTAATAATTATTATTCTAGAATGTTTAATTATTTAGAATTAGTATATTGTTGTAACTAGATATGACTCTCCAAATGTGTCATATCTTAGGCTCTATTTTAGGAGATTTGTTAGCTAGTTGGTTTGAATAGCATTTATTGTAAATGGACACTTGTTATTTAATAAGTGATCCATAATTAGAGGTAGTTAGGACATGGAGCTTGTTATCACTCAAGAAAAAATATTTTAAATTCTAAACATCAATTTTTTAAATTTGTCAAAGGGTTGGTGTCAGTTTTGGGTCTAGTCTTTTCATCTGGTTTTAGAGTCTAAACAGTTTGAATAAGAGTCTTGTTAGTAAGTCAAAAGGGGTCAATTCTCTGTTTTAGTCTATCATTGTTCTCATATCCAGTGCATTTTCATGAGTATCCTGTATCGTGTTCCATTATGCATACACATATTCTCAAGAGTGCTTGGTATGGGAATGCAGATTTTTGCCATCTTGGCAAAAGGTAGCAATAGTAAAGCTCTGTTTCTTCTTTTGTTATTTTTCATTGGTCACACAATTGGGATGCTTATTGCTAGTGTTTTAGACCGAGAAGGTGGATATAGCTTCTTCAACTCACTGGCTCAATTGCTCCTGAATGACGTAACTCAAAGTGGGCCACGTGAGCAATTATTTATGCTGCCTTTACTTAAACAAGTGCCAAATCTCAGAAACATCTTATCAGGTATCCTGAATTTGAAAGTCACTAAGAAAAAGGAACTTGATGGAACTATCTATCAGAAGGCAGTTCTAAAATATTTTCATTCACAAGTGTTGAAGAGTGAGGCCTACACAAATGGTGATTTACGTGGAAGTCTTCGAAGAGCATTTTACAGGATGGATGAGATGATGCGTGGGCAAAAGGGGCTGGAGGAAATTAGCTATACTTGGGGATAATTTCAACAAATTCACTGGCTTATTAGAGGGATTTATTTGGTCTTCTTCTCCAAGAAACATAGAGAACAAAGATAAAGATCAAGAAGATGACTGGGCATTTGAACAGGGACCACATGCTGATTTTTTTGGGCCAACTTCTGGAAGCGCGGCATGTGTTGCACTTTTTCAAAATAATCAGCTTATTGTGGCAAATGCTAGTGATTCCCATTGTGTCCTCTCAAGAAAGGGTCAGGCATACAACTTGTCACGAGATCACAATCCAAAGCTTGAAATCGAAAGGGATCGAATTCTGCGAGCTGGAGGATTCATTCATGTTGGACATATCAATGGAAGCTTAAATTTGGTGAGGGCTATTGGAGATATGGAATTCAAACAAAACAAATTTCTCCCTCCTAAAAAACAGATTGTAACTGCAAATCCAGATATAAATGTTGTGGAGCTTTGTGAGGATGATGAGCTCATTGTCTTGGCATGCGAGAAGAGGTCCAAGATGCCATTCAACACCTACAAAATGTCATGAATCTGTGCTTAACTGTCAGTGAAAACTTGAGACCTCATTGCGTGATATGGCACAGACTGGAGACGTACAAGCTTGCAAGGTTGTTCAGAAGGTAGCTGATGCTACATTGGTTCCATGATCTAATAAATCTCTTTCGCATCAGTGGCAAGGCTCTTGATACCAACTATCCCTTCATGGGTGACTATGTTGATCGTGGATACTACTCTGTTGAGACCGTGTCATTGCTGGTTGCTTTGAAAGTGCGCTACAGGGATAGAATTACCATACTACGAGGAAACCATGAAAGCAGGTAGATTACTCAAGGGTATGGGGCCTATCTTTCTTTATTGCGGGAATGAGGGTTACATTGACTGGTTTGCTGTGAACACTGGATTTATGTGGGACATCGCACCTCAGTTCGGAGTTGTGCTCGTCTTTCCAGAACACCGCTACTATGGAGAGTCTATGCCCTATGACAATCAGAGTGTGGCCTACAAGGATGGAGATTCACTATCTTATCTCACAGCTGAAGAACCTATCTATCGAGGCTTGTCCAGTTGTCTTGTTTGGTGGTTCTTATGGTGGAATGTTAGCTGCTTGGATGAGGTTGAAATATCCACATATTGCAATAGGTGCCCTAGCTTCATCTATGCCAATATTGCAGTTTGAAGACATTGTATCATCTTATATATTCTACAATCTTGTTTCAATGATTTCAAACAGGAAAGTGAGAATTGTTTCAAGGTGATACAACAATCATGGAAAGCATTGGAGACATATGGTGAAAAAGATGAAGAGTTACAAAATCTTAGCAAGAAGTTTCACATGTGCAGGGATCTCAAAAGCACAAAGGAATTACAAGACTGGTTAAGCTTAGCATACAGTAACCTTGCTATGGTGGACTATCCATATTCAACTAGTAATTTCAGGGCAGATGAAAAAGACAATTCAAGAAAAGGAAGCTCAAGACAGTCAGAGTTTGGTATTAAAACTGTGTTTCGTGATTACACAGCAGTTTCGTAGCGCGCTACGAAACTGCTATAGGTGATGCATAATGCACAGAAGTTTCGTAGCGCGCTACGAAACTGCTGTAGCTGCCTAATTAAAACTCAGTTGACCAATTTTGAGGGATCGGGGGAAATTTTTTGAAAGGAAGTCTCAGAAAAAGATCATTTACAATGTGCAAGGAATCAGCCAGAGCAAAACAAGCAGGAGGAAGTTATAAGAACTTTAAACTTTTTGTTATGCAAATTATCACTGCTAGTATTGAATGACTTTTCAATCAGTTTTGAAAAGTAGTTGTCATCACACATGTATATGGGAAAGGCTTACAGCACATGAAGAACGTGGCACTCAAATCGATCGCTCGGTAACTAAAGAAGATCAACATGGCTAATTGGTTCCGAATGTCTTTGAGGAAACCAAAAGCATAAGAACATGGGCAGTTTCCTACTTCTCAGCAACAGTAAAGGATATGAGACTAAGGGCCAGCAAGGAGTTTCAAACATCTACTACAGCTAAATTAAAAGAGACCACTTGTCAAAGAACGAGAATTGATTGTAATTAATGCTATTATTAGCATGATATGGAGTTAGACTCCTATTTGCCTTAGATCTCTAAAATGTCTAGTTAGCAGTTTGTTACATTAAATAGGTAGTTAAAGTGTGAATAGGTGTCATAAGAAGTAGAATTTGAATTCCCCTCATGTTGGAGGAGGAATCTCAGCCTTGTAAAAGAATTCTATATATAGGAGAGAGAGCAATGTACTCAGGGTTGGTAATTTATTGGAAAAAGCTCTGATATTTGGCTTTATGTAAAGACTCTGTTTTAGTAATACAGGATTGGCTTTGCTTCTCAGGACTCGGGAGGGATTCGATGTTCAGAATGTGTTGTATTGTTCTTTTCCCAATATTTGCAGTGGTATGAATGTGTAATCACTTAGAACTCACTGATGGTGCTCTAATTTCCTGTATACATTCATAGACTGTGTGGTCCTATATGTTTTTGGTATGTTCTAAATGTGTTGAATCCTGAATGCCCTGACTTCTATGTAAGATTGATACCATTGTTATACTGAAATGATGCTAACTCCATAAGCCCAATGGATAGTTTATAATTGTGTTTCCACCACTCATATTTTTACATTCATTTCACAAGAGTTAGCCATCTTAATCATAATAAACAACATTAATCCTTTGAGAGACCCCTCTCTGGGGAGGCTAAGCCTCAGCCTAAAGTAGGTTTGAAATAGTTACTTGAGGTCTTTCTAGTCTGCAACCTTCCAGGGTCATATTTTGAGATAACATTTTGGTGCATCTGTTGGGAGCCTGAAGATTATTCTTTCCCGAAAACAAAAGACTGAACTTCTGAAGGTAGCAGGAGCTCAGAAGAATTTTTGAGGCTGCAATCTACCTTGGCGACTCCATTGTTGAAGAATTCGAAATTCATAGATTCATGGTGATACCACTGGACTTATGAAGGACCCAGATGCTACCATTCTTATTTCAAGGTATGCATGCATAAATTTTTCAGGAATTCATGGTTTCCCAAATCATTTTCCCAAGGATGCATAATTTCTAAGGAATGGTCCAAAATTCAATGGAGAAGATTTGAGTTTAACTTTGAAGCATATATCAGATTTCTGTGATTTTACCGAGCTTCTTAGAGTTAAACATGAGGAGGTTTGCATTATGTTGTTCTATGATTCATTTCAAGGGGAATGTAAACAGTGGGTTGAAAGCTTTCCTGCCAAATCTATTAAGTCATTTGCAGACTTTTGGCTTATATTTTTGGAGGAATGGATAGATAGATCAGATATGGTGGCAAACTCTCCTTCAATTTAAGGTTTCAAACAATGGAATGATGATCATATTAATGAAGAAATAGATGAAAATTTTTCTTTGTCCTTGTCTTCGTATTTAAAATCATTTGAATGCAAGACAGAAGATAAGATGAAATTTTTTAATGAAGTTGCTAAAGGCATTGAGAAAGACATTGAAGGTTTACAAGGTCCAATTCAATCATATAGTCTTCATGGTTATGATTATTCTTTTCAAAAGATTTCTATGGCAGAACACAAGGAGAGGGTGTTTCTTCCTTTCTCTTTCATGATTGAGGAAGAGTACACTATTATTGAAGATCAGTTTGCACACTCAGAAAGTTACGAGAATCATCAAGCTGATCATGTATTCTAGGATCCTATAGCAAAATACATGGAAGAGTTTTAATCTCCAGTATTTCAGTTTTTTTATGAAGATCAGAGGCAATTTCAGTGGCAATGGTCATCACAATATCATAGTTGCTCTAAATTCTGATGCAGTCAAAAAACTCAAATATCAGATAAGACAAATGATTGGCTACATTGGAAATTTCACATTGATTGAGCTGAAAGAAGTTTGAAATTGATAGGGTAGGTAGGTAGGAAATTGAAAATAAGCTCAAGGTTGACTGAGCATTTTTAAGTAGATGTAGTTTTCTTTCTCCTACAATGATCATCAAGCTTAAGCCCGAGGTGAAGGCCCAAGAAGCTTGAAAGAGATGCTTGTCAAGAAATTGTCTGTTTGTCATAAGAGGATAAAGCACTAGACCTGCGAGTTCTTAGCGTACTACAGGAGCACACTATCCCAAGTGGAGCCACTGTTATCACTCAAGAAAAAATATTTTAAATTCTGAACATCAATTTTTTAAATTTGTCAAAGGGTTGGTGTCAGTTTTGGGTCTAGTCTTTTCATCTGGTTTTAGAGTCTAAACAGTTTGAATAAGATTCTTGTTAGTAAGTCAAAAGGGGTAAATTCTTTGTTTTAGTCTATCATTGATCTCATATCTAATGAATTTTCATGAGTATCCTGTATCGTGTTCCATTCTGCATACACATATTCTCAAGAGCGCTTGGTATGGGAATGCAAATTTTTGCCATCTTGGCAAAAGGTAGCAATAGTAGAGCTTCGTTTCTTCTTCTATTATTTTTAGTTGGTCACACAGCTGGGATGCTTATTTCTTTTGTTTGAGACCGAGAAGGTGGATATAACTTCTTCAACTCACTGGCTCAATTTCTCCTAAATGATGTAACTCAAAGTGGGCCACGTGAGCAATTATTTATGATGCCTTTAATTAAACAAGTGCCATATCTCAGAAACATCTTATCGGGTATCCTAAATTTGAAAGTCACTAAGAAAAAGGAACTTGATGGAACTATCTATCAGAAGGCGGTTCTAAAATATCTTCATTCACAAGTGTTGAAGAGTGAGGCCTACACAAATGGTGATTTATGTGGAAGTCTTCGAAGAGCATTTTACAGGATGGATGAGATGATGCGTGGGCAAAAGGGGCTGGAGGAAATTAGCTATACCTGGGGATAAGTTCAACAAATTCACTGGATTATTAGAGGGATTTATTTGGTCTTCTTCTCCAAGAAACATAGAGAACAAAGATAAAGATCAAGAAGATGACTGGGCATTTGAATAGGGACCACATGCTGATTTTTCTGGGCCAACTTCTGGAAGCGCAGCATGTGTTGCACTTTTTCAAAATAATCAGATTATTGTGGCAAATGCTGGTGATTCCCGTTGTGTCCTCTCAAGAAAGGGTCAGGCATACAACTTGTCACGAGATCACAAGCCAGAGCTTGAAATCGAAAGGGATCGAATTCTGCAAGCTGGAGGATTCATTCATGCTGGACGTATCAATGGAAGCTTAAATTTGGTGAGGGCTATTGGAGATATGGAATTCAGAAAAAACAAATTTCTCCCTTCTAAAAAACAGATTGTAACTGCAAATCCAGATATAAATGTTGTGGAGCTTTGTGAGGATGATGAGTTCATTGTCTTGGCATGCGAGAAGAGGTCCAAGATGCCATTCAGCACCTACAAAATGTCATGAATCTGCGCTTAACTGTCAGTGAAAACTTGAGACCTCATTGCGTGATCTGGCACGGACTGGAGACGTACAAGCCTGCAAGGCTGTTCAGAAGGAAGTTGATGCTACATTGGTTCCATGATCTGATAGAGCTCTTTCTCATCGGTGGCAAGGCTCTTGATACCAACTATCCCTTCATGGGCGACTATGTTGATCGTGGATACTACTCTGTTGAGACCGTGTCGTTGTTGGTTGCTTTGAAAGTGCACTATAGGGATAGAATTACCATACCACGAGGAAACCATGAAAGTAGGCAGATTACTCAAGGGTATGGGGCCTATCTTTCTTTATTGCGGGAATGAGGGTTACATTGACTGGTTTGCTGTGAACACTGGATTTATGTGGGACATCGCACCTCAGTTCGGAGTTGTGCTCGTCTTTCCAGAACACTGCTACTATGGAGAGTCTATGCCCTATGACAATCAGAGTGCGGCCTACAGGGATGGAGATTCACTATCTTATCTCACGGCTGAAGAACCTATTTGCCGAGGCTTGTCCAGTTGTCTTGTTTGGTGGTTCTTATGGTGGAACGTTAGCTGCTTGGATGAGGTTTAAATATCCACATATTGCAATAGGTGCCCTAGCTTCATCTGCGCCAATATTGTAGTTTGAAGACATTGTATCATCTAATATATTCTACAATCTTGTTTCAACGATTTAAAATGGGAAAGTGAGAACTGTTTCAAGGTGATACAGCAATCATGGAAAGAATTGGAGACATATGGTGAAAAAGATGAAGGGTTACAAAATCTTAGCAAGAAGTTTCGCATGTGCAGGGATCTCAAAAGCATAAAGGAAGTACAAGACTGGTTAAGCTCAGTATACAGTAACCTTGCTATGGTGGACTATCCATATTCAGCTAGTAATTTCAGGGCAGATGAAAAAGACAATTCAAGAAAAGAAAGCTCAAGACAGTCAAAGTTTGGTATTAAAACTGTGTTTTGTGATTACACAACAATTTCGTAGAGCGCTACGAAACTGCTGTAGGTGATGCATAATGCACAGCAATTTCGTAGCGCGCTACGAAACTACTGTAGCTTCCTAATTAAAACTTAGTTGACCAATTTTGAGGGACCGAGGGCAAATTTTTGAAAGGAAGTCTCATAAAAAGATCATTTACAATGTGCAAGCAATCAGTCAGAGCAAAACAAGCAGGAGGAAGTTATAAGAACTTTAAACTTTTTGTTATACAAATTATCACCGCTAGTATTGTAAATGACTTTTCAATCAGTTTTGAAAAGTTTTTGTCATCACACATGCATATGGGAAAGGCTTACAGCACATGAAGAACGTGGCACTCAAATGGATTGTTGGGTAACTAAAGAAGATCAACATGGTTAATTGGTTCCGAATGTCTTTGAGGATACCAAAAGCATAAGAACAGGGGCAGTTTCCTACTTCTCAGCAGCAATAAAGGATATGAGACATTAAGGGCCAGCAAGGAGTTTCAAACATATACTACAGCTAAATTAAAAGAGACCACTTGTCAAAGAACGAGAATTGATTGTAATTAATACTATTATTAGCATGATATGGAGTTAGACTCCTATTTGCCTTAGATCTCTAAAAAGTCTAGTTAGCAGTTTGTTACATTAAATAGGTATTTAAAGTGTGAACAGGTGTCATAAGAAGTAGAATTCGAATTCCCCTCATGTTAGAGGAGGAATCTCAGCCTTGTAAAAGAATTCTATATATAGGAGAGAGAGAAATGTACTCAGGGTTGGAAATTTATTGGAAAAAGCTCTGATATTTGGCTTTATGTAAAGACTCTGTTTTAGTAATACAGGATTGACTTTGCTTCTTAGGACTCAGGATGGATTCGATGTCCAGAATGCGTTGTATTGTTCTTTTCCCAATATTTGCGGTGGTATGAATGTGTTATCACTTAGAACTCACTCATGGTGCTCTAATTTCATGTATACATTCATAGACTGTGTGGTCCTATATGTTTTTGGTATGTTCTAAATGTGTTGAATCCTGAATTACCTGACTTCTATGTAAGGTTGATACCATTGTTATACTGAAATGATGTTGACTCCATAAGCCCAATGGATAGTTTCTAATTGTGTTTCCACCACTCGTATTTTTACATTCGTTTCACAAGAGTTAGCCATCTTAATCATAATCAAAAACATTAATCCTTTGAGAGAGCCCTCTTTGGTTGGGGAGGCTAAACCTCAGCCTAAAGTAGGTTTGAAATAGTTACTTGAGGTCTTCCTGGTCTGCAACCTTCCAGGGTCAGATTTTGAGATAACAAAGCTTATAAATAGCTCATTGCAAGAGTGTTTGGATGTTCAGGTATAAACTCTTGCAAAATCAAATTATGTAATTATTTTTTTTCTGATTAATAAAATTACGTGTCTGAGGACACTTATGCCATTATTGTGGTATCAGAGCTCCAGTAATGCTGCAGTTGATTTGAGGAGGAGATTCCAGCTCTACAAGTTTTTGGAAAACTCCATTGAATTGTTCAGCGAATGTTGGGTATGAAATTTGTCAATTTTTTGTTCAAAAGAGAAGAAATTTTATTATTTTATTGATTTTATATTTTAAAATCTGAAAATCAATTTTTTTGAATTATATCAAAATCGTTGTCTTGAATTTATATTATTTTAGTGCCATATTCGATGGCTTCTTCACCTTCAGCAAATGTGTCTCTCCAGACCACATAGGATTGTTGAAATATTGCAAATTAATATCAGTCCCATGCAACTTGACTCGAGCTTCCGAAAACCACCCCTTTATAACAGGCGAAATACATCCTCCCTGTAACTTAATATCAGTCCCATGCAACTTGACTCGAGCTTCCGAAAACCACCCCTTTATAACAGGCAAAATACATTCTCCCTGTAACTCCTCGCCCCCTTTGGCCTTAGTGCAGGACAGAGTCCTATTTTCCTCTATTGTTTTTGCAGCACAACTGTTCTTGCTTTCAACCTTTTCTTCTGGTTTCATACGCTTCAATAGAACATTGAAGATCGGATGAGTATCCTTCGATTCCGCGATTATAAATATGGTTCGATCAATTCAAGCCATCAAAATCATTCTAAACTAGGACTCTGAGCTCTAATTCCAGCCAAAATCCAACCTCTGGCATGTTAAAACGTGCAAACAAAGAGCGTAATCAGGTATAGAAGAAGACGTCTCTAAAATCTGCCACTTAATGTTTTCTGCGTGATTATCTTGTTGGCTTCATCTGTTAGTAGATATAAGAGGTTGTATCAGGACATGATTCCTCAAATAATTTTGTTGGTTCTTGTGAATCGACATTAAACTGCATGGTTATAGTTATATTTGTAGCTGCTGAAAAGAATCTCTAGAATTGAGCGACAAAGGCAATGGATTGACTAGCTTCAATTGCATTGAACTAGCTGCATTTGACTATTCGTTGAGCTGAAAATGATTCATCAAACAAACAAATTCCAGATGAGGAGGATTCATATTGGTTCTTGCGAATGGTCTGTGGGAGATTTTGGGGTTAATGTTGTTCAATTTTGATGTCATTAGGGACAACAGAGTCAGAAATTGGGATTGACAGCAACTATTTTCCTAACTATGCAAAGATGCTAGGCTTTGAATTGGCATTAACAATTTTCTTCTGTACTTTGTTCCACGAAAAATCCCAAGCTTCAAAGGAAAGGGTTACTTCAGATTGCCACTAAATTTGATGTTCAGGTTTTGCTGGTTGAAATACGGTTCCTGCAGAGTCATCAGTATATGAATCCAGTGATTGCACTAAATCTAATTAATTCAACAACCACAAATCTATTGCCTCGTTTCATGCCATGCCAGGCCTGGTCTATGTCAAAAATCCAGCCCCGTAATGCCACTCGGATTCAAGCGCCGCACCTTGTGGTAACGCCTTCTTAGAACCCGATAGTCTCTTTGTAAAATAAACAGTGTGTCTTGGACTGAAAGGGACCGTGGATCTCGCCTGTACTTCTTGGATCCGCTCGCAAGAAATATTAAAATTGTCAAAGATATCGATTTATATGTACTCCCATGAATTGTGGCACGACTGCTGGATCTTTACAAAGGATGGATATGTGAATTTTCGCTCAAAGGACTTGGGATTGAAATCCATATTTCGCAATTATTCAGACTACGGGATTGAAGATATTGGACTTAGTGTTGGAGTCTGCAATTGGAAATTAAAATAAATGAGTTTAAATACCAATGTTAATGGAGTGATAAGTTTTTTTTTTCCCTTGTTTGTAATTTGTATTTTGGAGAGATATGTTTTTTTTAATGTTGGGAATTTATTGTGTGGAGTAATAAGGTGATTTGTAAATTTTTGGAGTAATACGGGGATTTCAATTGTAATTTTTTGAAGGGATAAGTATAACTCAAAGTAATTTTACTTTGAGGGGGGGTAATTTTTTTTTACCAAGTTTTGCAAGAGCATCATTGTAAAAATCAAATTTTGAAAGTTACCTTGTAATTGTTTGAGAAATTGACTAGAGCCAAGTGCAAAGCTCAATCATTTTTCTCATGCTTCAACGAATATACAAGGGTCAAGGCCAAGCCCTGATAGCTCGTGTTTTTTGCGTGGTGTGTTGTGTTGTCCATCCTGTCATTTCTGATCTGATTCTTGGTGCGAAGCTTCAACGCTACAATGTCTAAGTTGATTATTGTTTTCTGATTCCGACAAACTTGAAGGCACAAAATCTTATAAAACATGGCACCGTCTCATCGAAAGCACTCTCATTTACAATGAATTATGGTAGGGTATATGGATGGAGATATTAAGCTGAATAAACCCACAGATGCAACTGCACTAGCAAAATGGGAAGTTAAGAATGCCAAAGCCTTAGCTCTTATTAAATCTTTTGTCAGTGATGAAATGTATGTCCATATAGAAAATGCTACAGATGCATGGTCTGCCTTGAAAGCTTTTAAAGACCTCTTTGATACTCAGCCTGAATCAAAGAAAGTTGATCTGCAATTAAAATTGTTGAAACAAAAATTAACTGATGTTCTTGAATATATCTCAAGACTTAAGAATATTAGGCAAGAATCATTAATGTTGGTTTTCCAGTGATAGATGATAGTTTTATGGTAACAATTGTAATTGTTGGACTTCCTTCTTCCTACACACATTTTTTGGAGACTCTACAATTAATTGGGAAATTAGAGAAACTAAAGTTTGATGAGCTTTGTGAAATTTTGACTCAACATGATAAAACCTTTGGGAAGAAGAAGAAAGTTGGTGAAGATGTTTTTCTCACAGAGGCCAGCACTAGTAAATCATCCGCAAACAGTTCTCGAGGCAGAGGCAGAGGCAATTAGAATCAAGCAGCACAAAGTTGAGGTCAAAGCCAAAGCAGAGGAAACAACTTTAACAGAGGCAACAGTTCAGGAAGGAATAATTTTCAAGGTAGAGAAAACAACCAAGGAAGAGGCAATTTTCAAGGACAAGGAAACAATAATCAAGGTAGAGGGAAATCTCAACATAGAAGTCAAAGCAGAGGTAGAGGACAATCTTTAGGAAGAGGAAGAGATTTAAGTCAAATTGTGTGTCGAAGATGTAATAAAGTTGGCCATTATGCTGAAGATTGTCGAACTTCACTTAATAAAATTCCCAAGTTTCAACAGCATTCAGCGCAATTTGCAAATGATCAAGATGAAGATAACTCAGAATATGTTTTTACTTCCTCACCAGTATCACAACTTTCAACCCCTTTTAGAAGTGATTATGAAGATGCCTGGATCTTGGATTCCGGTGCAACTCAGCGCATGACTTGTTGACGTGATTTTTTAAGGAATTTTCAAGATTGCCAACTTAATTCCATATTTCTTGCTGATGATACAAAACATAGTCCTTATGGAAAAGGAGCAGTTAAAGTTTTTCTCCCTGGCATTGGAGAAAAAAAGATTTCCAATGTATTGTATGTACTAACATTTAAGAAAAATTTGCTCTCTTTAGTCACGATTCAACAAGCAGGACATCAGGTGATTATGGAAGATGGTTTAGTCAAGATTAATTCAATCAAACAGAGTTTGAAAACTGTCATGACAGGATATGAAGATGGAACACTGTTACGGATGAAAGGGACAATTATTTCACCTTTAAGACTATGGCATGTAAGATATGGACATTTAAATTTTGAGAGTCTTTCTCAATTGCAAAGCAAGGAATGGTTAAAGGACTTCCCACTTTCAAAAGGGAAAATGCAAAATGTGAAGCTTGCATTTATGGCAAACAAAGTCGAGAAAGTTTTCCAACAAGTTCATGGTGTGCAAACAGGCGACTGCAACTAGTTCATAGTGATGTTTGTGGACCTCTACAAACTTCCTTTGGTGGATACAAATATTTCTTACTATTCATTGATGATTTCAGCAGAATGACTTGGGTTTACTTCTTGAAGAACAAGTCAGAAGCATTTGATAAGTTTAAAAAATTTCACAAACTTGTTGAAAATGAAGTCAAAGAAAAGATAGGTACTCTCAGGACAGATAATGGGTGAGAATTCACTTCAAATGAATTCAAAACTTATTGCAGTGAAAATGGCATAAGACGACATCTCTAATGTTTACACTCCACAACAAAATGGAGTAGTTGAAAGAATGAATTGCAACTTGTTAGGAATGGCGAGATCCATGTTAACTTTCAAGAGGTTAAGTCCAACATATTGGGCAGAAGCAATACATACAACTGTCTACTTAAGAAACAGATCTCCAACTGCTTCTTTAGACAGAATCACACCTTATGAAGCTTGGTTTGGTTTCAAACCTCGAGTTAAACATCTTATAGTTTTTGGATCAGTATGTTATGCCTTAGTTCCGAAAGAAAAACGAAATAATCTTGACTCAAGAAGTTTAAAATGCACAATGATTGGCTATTCAGATGAGAAGAAAGGGTATCGTCTTTTGACCAATGGAAAATTCATTGTGAGCAGGGATGTCATTTTTGATGAAACTGAGAGTAAGAGTGCTGAAGAAATTGAAAAACTTCTTCACAAGTTAGAAACTAAGGGAAGTAAAAGAAATGGAAAAATGCAAAGTCAACCAACTTCACCAAATTGGTATGAACTTGATTTTCCTTCCTCTGAAGATGAGTCATCCTGTCCATCTACATCAACAACATCATCTGGGTCTTCTAGTAGTTCATCCGCATCTCCAAGCAGCAGTAGTTCTTCTGACAGTGATTCTCCACACTCTTCACCTGAACGAAGAACATCAATTTATATTAATCCTCTTTACAATGATGGAGACTTTATAGAAGCGCAAACAAGTGAGAACCAACTACCAAAATGGGCAGTTCAACTTTTGAAAGATTTAAAGCCCGATGAGCAGAATAAAACAGGCACCAGAAGGGCACATAGAAGTGAAGGCAATTTTTCCTTGTTAGCTAATGATTTTACTGAACCTTCCACATACAAAGAAGCAGTAAAACATAAAGAATGGAAACAGGCTATGGTTGAAGAATATCAAGCAGTAATTGATAACAACACTTGGAAACTTGTTGATTGTCCATCAAATGTTAAACCCATAGGATGCAAATGGGTTTACAGAATTAAGTATAATCAAAAGGGAGAACTTGAAAAGTATAAAGCACGACTTGTCGCAAAAGGTTTTGTGCAGTAGGAAGGCATTGATTATGAGGAAACTTTTGCTCCAACAGCTAAATGGAACACCTTCCGATTAACACTTGCATTGGCCGCTCAGAAAGGATGGAAAGTTCATCAAATGGATGTGAAAAGTGCTTTTCTCAATGGGGATTTACAGGAGGAAGTGTATATGACCCAACCGCCAGGTTTTGAAATTGAAGGACAAGAACATAAAGTTTGCAAATTGAACAAGGCTTTATATGGATTAAAACAAGCTCCCCGAGCTTGGTATGCAAAGATGGATGAATACCTTAAGAAAGTTGGTTTTCAATGAAGTGAATTTGATGATACTTTGTATGTGTGACAACAGGGAAAATATCCGGTAATTCTTGTTATGTATGTAGATAATTTGATCATTACTGGCAACCATGATGATCATATTACACAGGTGAAAAAAGAGTTACATGCAGGTTTTAAGATGACAAATTTGGGATTACTTCACTACTACCTTGGAGTTGAAGTCTTCCAACGTCCACATCATATTTTCATTTCTCAGAGTAAGTATGCAGCATAGGTTCTTCAGCGATTTGGCATGAAGGATTGCAAACCCGTTCTCACCCCCATGGAGCAAAACTTGAAACTTTCAAAATTTGAAGGGGGGGAAAGGTGGACAGTACAACTTACAGACAGTTGATTGGCAGCTTGATTTATTTGATAAATACTCGTCCTGATCTATCTTATGCAGTCATTATTCTTTCACGCTTTATGCAGGAACCACGAGATAGCCACTGGAATGCAGCGAAACGAGTTCTTCAATATATCCAAGGAACAAAAGATTTGGGTCTTCTTTGCACAAAGACTAAAAATTTTGTACTGGGTGCATATTCCGATGCCGACTTTGCTGGAAGTATTGATGATCGAGCATCCACATCAGGTTATTTAATGAACATGGGGTCAGCAACAGTATCTTGGAATTGTAAGAAACAAGTTACAATGGCCACTTCTTCAGTAGAAGCAGAGTACATTTCAGCATGGGAAGCAACATGTGAAATTGTTTGGTTGCGCAGAATTTTGCGGGACTTGGGCATTTCTCAGACAGAAGCGACATCATTATTCATTGACAGCCAGTTAGCCATCAAGCTTGCCAAGAACCCAGTTTTTCATTCAAAGACAAAGCATGTGGACACCAAGTATCATCATATCAGATCTCTCATTGCCAAAGATGTCCTCAAGCCAGTTTATTGTCCTTCCGAAGATCAGATCTCCGACATTTTCACGAAACCGCTTGGCAAAATAAAATTTAGTAAGTTTAGGGATGAACTTGGTATCTATTGTAATGTATGTTTGGATCATAGGGGGGAATGTTAGATGATCCAAAAATACAATCTTATCATAGGTTATAAAATTAGAATAAAATAATTATTAATTTAAGATATTAAATTAATAATTATTATTCTAGAATGTTTAATTATTTAGAATTAGTATATTGTTGTAACTAGATATGACTCTCCAAATGTGTCGTATCTTAGGCTCTATTTTAGGAGATTTGTTAGCTAGTTGGTTTGAATAGCATTTATTGTAAATGGACACTTGTTATTTAATAATTGATCCATAATTAGAGGTAGTTAGGACATGGAGCTTATAAGTTCATTGCAAGAGCGTTTGGATGTTCGGGTGTAAACTCTTGCAAAATCAAATTATGTAATTATTTTTTTTTCTGATTAATAACATTACGTGTCTGAGGAAACTTCTACCATTATCTCTCTCTCACTTTTGGTCACTTAGAGTTTTCTTGGAGCACTCTAGTTTGCTCCTCATGATCCTCTCTAGTTTTTAAGTAGACCAAAATATCAACCATAAATACTAAAACAATTTTTTTTGGGTATTGGTTGAGAACATTGTTTATTAAGCACATAAACATGGTTCGTGCATTTGTAAGTATGAATGGTACCACCTCAAACTTGTGCCCATTCCTTTTTCTAAATTCCATCTTATGAATGTATTCATCCTTGATATTGACTTGGTGATAGAGAATCCATGTAGGAAACATATTATCATTCCATATGTTTCCAGAAATAGAGGTATAAACATTTATATTTGCTCACATAATTGTGTATAATCTAGAATATGTACAATACAAATGTACAATCTCATAAATAGAAAAATTTCAACCACACACTTGAATTAAAAATGTAAACACTTGAATATTGCTATGCACTATCAACATACACATAAAAATTCCATAATCAATTTATATGCAGTCAGGCATTGCAAAAATATCTATTGGGAATCCAATACCATCTAGAGAGAATTTAAGCATTCTAGGGACTTTCACAATGCAGTATAGACAATTTAACTCAGTATTCACAAACATTGTTCACAGAAATGTACTTATTTGTGTATGTTAGATTCTATTGGAGAATGGATAAGGGCATCTTGTTTTCCTCCCAACCGTAAGCAGTTATGAAATTTTGTTTTGTAACTCGCCACCTCTATGTCAGATCTAGAGTCTAAGAATTAGAATTTTCTAGGCAATTCACTAGTTGAATTAAGAGAGTGTTGTCACTTACAAGTGGTTTATTAGCCAGGGACAAGCATGATGGTTTATTAGTTGTAGAAAGAAATAATTGTTTGTCAGTCCCAACAAGCACCAGTGACTCATTGTACATGTGGTTTCTCAACCAAAGATAAGCACGGTTTTTTATCAGTCGTAGCAAGCACCAGTGCATTCAAACAATATCCCTTCACGGTCAATCTTGGCAATTCCAGGTAAAGAAATTAAAGAGTGAGCTACAACAGTTATGCGTAAGTGATAGCTCTTTTGTGAGCTATTCCAACAAAATCTTTCCTCGGGAATTCACTCTTGCTAGACCCAAAAATACCACCCCTATTTTTAATATGTTCAGGTATTTATGGTAGATTGAGCTTCCTCCCAAGTGGGGTCGAGAGGCACCCTGGGCCTCTCTGTTACCTTCCTTAATACATCACCCTTTTGATTTACTTTGGAACAACACCACCATTGGCATTAATGTCCAACCCAATCATGGCGGCCCCTTCCTAGCCACGAGGTTCAGTCATTAAACTTTGGATGAGATGGGTATGGCGGTTCACTTCATACCATGTCCCTTCATACTCTGGCATGTGTCCCTTCTCCTTAGATTTTTTAATAACCAAATAAATATTTAATTATTAATATTAAATTACAAATTATTTATTAATTACAACATTAAATTTAATTAATTATCTTTAACCACTATTAATTTATTTCAATCATGAATATATGCCTAATTTAACTTTGGCATTATTTAGAGTGTTGAAACATGATTAACATTATACAGAGTATTCACGCAATTTGGTAGATTGTCATTTACATAAAAATGTTTATAAAGATCATAACTAACACAAGTTGTTACAACAATTTTCTCATTAACAGTATGTTATAACATAACATCACTTTCATACAATAGAATGTTGCTCAAAATAAATTACACCATATATATAAAAGAACGAAGTTGTCTGTAATGCGACTTTTTGGACTTTCCAGTGTCGGTATCGGGAGGAAAAAATTAAGGTGAAATCTTGATTTGTGTTATTTAAACTGGTTTTTTTACTGTACATATGGATTCAACAACCTGAAAAACCCCCAGGGCACTTCGATTGTGCAGGGGTTACCCATCAAGCTTGTGATTTCAATAAATTCCTGTCGGATTTTAGAGAAATTAGACCAAAAAAGCCCATCGGAAAAGATTCCAAAAAGTCGCACTAAAGACAACTCATAGAAGAATAGGACCCTTAGTCCTCCCTTCAATTATATATATAAATGTCTTCAATTATAATGTTGTAGCTTACATATTCAAAGCCCTTGGCCCTTCTCCCAAAATACAACAGAAAATAGTCGCTTGGCTTCTCAAACCAAGTCCCAAAAGACAACAAGAAACAAACTCCCCCCTCATTCCAAGGCTCCTCTTGCACGACTCAAACATGCCTAATTTTCCACTTGATTCGGTCATTCAGCTATTTGCATGACTTCCTCTCAAATTGCATGACTTCTTACTCCACCTACAAGATAGATTGAGCCCTCATGCAACTACACCAACTCGTTTAGACATGTTCCTCCACCTACACGACTTCTTCTTGTGTGAAATATGTTCTACTTTGTTAATTTTGTTCTCACTTGTTCCATTAGCTATATATATGTTTCCATCATGCACGTGAACGGTCATTCAAGTGGTGAGGCTAACTTGTTCCATCTTAGGCATGGGTGCTCGTGTGGTCTTGGCCGATGCTCGTTCCATCTTGGGGGGCCTCATTCCACCTTGGGCGTGATTTGAGACAACTCAGGTACCCTCATTCCACTCCAGCTCAAGCACACTTGTGTCGACTTCAGCGCCCTTGTTCTACTCCAGCACTTTTGGATGCACTCAACTCATTTGGGAAAAAACACCCAAAATGTCACACAATTACTGCAAATCATGTAATGATCGTCTCATGTAGTGTCTCAACTCATCCAACTCATGGCGCCCATGGGCGCTCAAGCATGGAGGCATGATGGATAGGCATCAAAACACTTACCTCATGATACATTTCACATTGCCAAGATTACAAAAAAAAATCCTAAATTATAACTTTATTACTATTATTATTATTATTAATCCCATCGGGCGTAGAATAGATGGTTATGGGGTGTATTGCTAAGTTACTTCATGATGTGAGGGTCACTGGTTCAAAACTCCATGGGAAAAAATCTAGCCATGTTAAGGGCTAGTGTGGCCCAGGTCGGGTGAGATCCTTGGATTATTTTGATGGCTTAGATGCCTCTAGGTCATGTTTTCTCAAGCCACAAGTCAAGCATGACATAATTTCTGGAGAACTCAGACAACTTGACAAACAAAAACAAAATATTATTATTATTTAATTATAAAAAATAATATATAAGTTAAACATATATATATATATATATATATATATATATATTATATATATATATATATATATATATATATATATATATATATATATAATAATATATATATCTATATATATATATAATTTAAGAAAACATTTAACAGTGCTCGATGGGGATGTCATTAAGGTTACAAAGGTGTGTCATCTAGAATGATTAGCATGCACGAAAAATCAGTGGAAAAAAGGAAGGTGTGTATGGGGATGAAATCCAACATCACCACCTGTCCTGACCTTACCCACGCGTGGCGTTCACACCACCTTCAAGCTGAATCACAACAAACTTTGTCAAATCAAATTAAATGCAGGCAAGTGGTAGGAGAGGGATCTCAGTTCACCATTCCCCTAGTTCACAGTTTTCAGCCATTGCAGCTAATCATGGACACATTTCACGGAAGAATGCACATGAATTGGGTGTTTAATGTGGGTATTAACATGTGTGCCATAACACACACTTGTCCTTCATTGGTTTCTGATTGTTGAGGCAGCCTTTCCTGTCTGTTTGATCTTCAGGTGATGGTTTTTCTTTATAAACATAGGGTAGTGGATTTTCAATATCGTTACCAAGTCTGCAAACCATTTCCTACTCTCCCTCAACTACTACTCACCAACATTGGTGCTCAATGAATTCTGTGAAGGTCCATCTATATATTTACATCCTTTCTATTTCGACTCTTATTATCAATTCACTAGTTTTTGTGTATCGTTTTTCCTTGGCAGTTTGTTTGGTTATTGTAGGTGCCCATGTTTTTTGTTCTCTTTCTACATAAGACAACGATGGGCCCCTCCTTCGAGCTAGTCGTTGTGTTTCCTTTTACGTCCTCCCAAATCGTCGAGTCTGCAGGTATATCATTTAGTTTTCTAGTAGTGGTATGTGGTGTCTAGCATTCCGACACATTTTCAATTTGGTTTTGATATCATTACAGGTCTAGCCTTCCCAAGTTTATTTTGCATAGTTCCCACCCGTCATTCCCACCTACAAAGCCAATTTCAAAAGTAAGGTATTTAGGGTTCTTCACCCTATTTACGGTCGACGATGCCCTTATAATGTTTTGCCTCTACACTCAATCCAATCTTCACATTCCCGAAATATTACTTCTCCATTATTGTAGTCTCCGGGTTCGAATTATGGTCACACCAACTACGTCTGGTTACACCAATTGTCTCAACCAAGTTTGGTCATCCCAACCATGTCTGTTTATACCAATTGTCTTTATAGCTCCTTGATTGTGCCTACCCAGTCATCGGGGTGGTGTTCCAGGAGCATCCTCCTCTTGTCATCGGCCTCTCTTCGATTGGCACTCAGTGGGTTATCACTTCGACTTCATCCCCCCTGAAGTGAGGAATGAGATCCTCCACTTGGAAGCCAAGGAATTTGGGGATCAGACATATTTTTCTAATCCTGAAATCAATGACAACACCTTCAGGTGGACTTTGAATCCTAGCAAATTTCGTAAAATGAGACTTCATTTTCTTCACTCAGTGGCTTTGTACCATCAACTAGAAACCTTGATTCACATGGTCATCCATGACAAGCAAGTCGACCACTACCAGTTATTTGCAGGACAAGAGGAGATCAAACGAATCCTTGGGGACATTAGATACAATCTGGACGATATGGTCACTAGATTAAAATGAGTGGAACACTATGTGGTGTATGATTCAAACTCTGCATCAAACTTGCAACCTCAGACACCAATTGTTATCAATGCACCAGTAGAGGATTCACCCCAACGCAACTCCAATGCTCTCTCTCCAGTCATTATATTAGCCTAATAGTCTCTTATGGTGCTAGTCTCCTCATTTTTATATACATTGTGCCTACTTTTCCTATGTTTATATGGCTCTCATTATGTATTAGTATGCTATATGTGAACGCTCGTTTTGTTTGATTTCCCAGCACACACCTATGCATGTAATTACCTATGGGCTAGCTAGTTTGACTGTTAGTAAGCTTTTTTTGTTTCTTTCTTTTGGCTAAACTTGGGAACATGGGAACATGTTTTATCCATTCTACTGGACTATGGGATCCTAGTTAGTCTTTGGGAAACAAAAGCTATCAATGCAACATCAGTGTTTCATAATATAAATATATTTTTAAGCTTACAAAAAAAACACATCTAACAAGATTTTTAACCATTGAGATGCCCAATATCATGTCTTATTAATACCTTTCCCAAAAAATCATATCACACATGTTCATATGACATTTTTTTTCCAATTAACCCATTTAATTAAAAATAAAAAGTGCATAACAACTTCTTAGATAAATCTCAATCCTTGATATGTGACTATTATTAAGAATATGTTGAAATAGTGGATAGTAAATCCTTACCCACTCTTAGTATATATATATATATATATATATATATATATATATATATATAGCTTATCTTTCTATGAGGGCAACTCAATTGGTAATCGAAGTAATGTGAAATCTATGAAAATTGAGAGATCCAAAATTCAAGTCTCTCCTGTGTATGGAGAGGAAGACAAGTCGTAGACCCCAGAGATTTACTAGTAATTACGTGTTAGACAATTTTTTTAGTTCCTCTAATATACAAAACAAAATATTATAAAATAAATAATAATATTTAGCTTACAAAAATTTACTAGCTTACCTACTTTGTTGATGACATGTATCAATCCTATCTAACTTAATAATAATATCTAGCTTACCTACTTTGTTATGGATGGCATGTATAGATCATATCGAGCTTATCTACTTTGTTGGCCTTTATTTCCAAAGAAGTCAAAATCACAAATGCATTAGTGGTGTTGCTTGCCTTAAAATTCACTTGGGAACAACTAGATATTTGACCATCACAACTACCATACGGATGTTCGTTTGAAGTGGATTACATTTGTCATCTCCTTTCTGTGAATACTACGTTTCAATATATTCACAAAATCTCTTGGGGGTTAATACAAAGTGCATGCTATCTCTTATGTTGTGGACTACAATTCTCAAAAGTTATTTTTTTTCAACAAATAAGTTTATATCTAATTGGATAAGTGTTTTAATTTCAATACTATGGAGATTGATGTTTTTTTGGAAATATTTTGCTACATATATGCAAACAATCTTATTATTTAATGTAAAAATTTGTTGGCTTCAAAAATACCAACATTTTGCATTATTATAATACACAGGGATAAATTAAAAGGACCATTATGTGAGGGTCGCATTGGCTAGGAAGATAAATCCTTATTATTTTAAAATGAACTTTGGAAATGTGAAAATGTCTTTTTTGAAAAAAATTGATGGATTTTTTTAAATAAATAGATGATAAATTTTATTATAGATTAATTATTTAATAATAATAATTATAGGTATTTTATTATTTAAGAACAGAGGTTATGTTCATTATCATTATTTAAACAAAATTACATTATATAAATGATTTGGTTGGTGTTTTTTGGTAAAGAAAGTAAAACTTTTATTTTGTTTATATGTTTTTTGGTTTTTATATATGTTATTATTCTTTTATGTTAGAGGAAAATAACTTTTAACTAATTTAAAGATGAGTTTAAATTTTATCTTCCAAAACCAAAAAATTAATTTGCAAAACCAAAATAATATTTTCCAAAAAATTAATTCCCTTTAATCTCATTAATACTATTTCGTATGAATCATATACTTTTAATAATAATTAAATCTTAATTATTTATTTTTTTTACACTAAATATTACTCTTCAATTATAATTTATTTTTTGAAAAAATATTATATATTATATATATATTTATAAGTATATATATATTATTATAGCCCCAAGAGTTAGCTCATCGGTCAAATCAAGTGTCTCGTCAATGGAGTCAAGGGTCGAACCTGAAAAGCTCTTGGGGTTAGGTTTAGTATTTTCGGACATCAGTGTTTAAAACCATGGACGTAGTGGCTAACCCACTGACTCGCGTAATATATTAATATATTAAGAGTGAATGATTATACTTTTTAATATATTTTAGTCTTAATCTTATGAAAAAATATTAAATATACTTTGAATTTATTAGATTTTATTTTTTCCATATATAAATATTGAAAATATGTAATTATTTAGTTAAAATTCAATTCTATTTTTATTATTAAATACAATATACATTATAAATAAAAAATAGGTTTGATAGGTAATGTTAGTTCTGAGATGACTGGCATGTTTAACTTGTGGCTTGAGGAGCCATGACTTAGGGATATCTAAGCCAATTTTTTCCTATGGAATTTCGAACTAGTATCATTTTGAGGGATGCCTTCACATAAAAAATATGTTTTTTATAAACCAATATAAATAATATTTTTTATAAACCAATATAAATTCATTTTAACTTTAGATCTACCAATTATAAATAGAGATTAAATTTCTCAAAATGTGAACTTGGTTTTTTATGCAAAACTTAAGAAAATATATGTACCTCTAAATATTTAGAAGTTAATGTTCTT
>APFE031676728.1:11247-48654 GCA_000404065.3 Pinus taeda | reverse complement strand
TTCGAGCCTCATTGTAACACAGTTCAGAGGCATGTAGCTGCCACATCTCTTCTCAGAGATAAGCTACCATCGCCCTAGTTGGTTTATTTCCTTTTTTGTTTGTAAGCATATTTCAATATTTTACATTAATGAAATGAAGTATTATTTCTATTGCATCTCTGTGTCTATGGTTATCTCTGTAATTTGTTGCGTTCCTGTTTAAATCCAGATCAAAACCCCAATGCATGTTTGCATTAATCAAATGAATAGAGATGTATTACAATTGCTTTTCTCAACTGAGTTCACCCTGCAAGTGCACAACCTATCTCTCTTCTCATTAAAGGACTCTAACCCAGACTCAGTAAGTTTTTGCGTCGGCTTGAGCTCCTATTTCCTTGTGCAATTCCTCAGGGTTGATCACCTAACCTCATGCAACACCTGTACACTCAACTAGTTTACAACTATTGGTTAACTGCCTTGGAAACTCCACCACAACTAGGAAAATTGTATTGTTTGCATGCATGAGTTAATTATTAGTTGATTGATCAGTTAACTAGATGATATCTGAGTTAGCCTAGTGTCCCACTACTTAACTGGCCACTAACTAGTTCTATTAACAGTTAGAATTAGTTTATCTGATTACAACTGAAATTAAATCAACCTAGGCTCCTAAAATTTAGGAATCACTACATACAAATGAACTCCATGCCCTTAACTTTAATTGAGTGTTCTTAATTGATTGACAAGAGCCATGTCACCTCAGTTGATTCCTCCAAGTTTTTTGCTGATGTGGAATTTCAAATTTCCTTAATTTGGTTAAGGCAAAATCAAAATTGAGACTTTCTTGTTGCATTTTCAACATGCCCCCTTAGCAAGAAATGGATTATGAACCAACCTTATATTACACCTGTGTAATGTACTGCATGAAACACCTCTCGCTGTTGTTGCTTCTACTACAACATCTGCAACTGAGAGGCATCCAAAAAAAGCAAATTGAATCAACTATGTCTGCAACTATCTACTGGGAAAATTATGTTGTTGTTGACTCTGCACTTGAGCCTACTGCTATGATCTCAACACTCCTATGCACTTCTCAATATCTAACTAAAATTGATCCTCTTGCTACTAAATATTGTGGGCCCCCATATCAAGGTAATGATCCATGAGGAGAATGCCTCAATGGACCCTGCCCAAATTTATGCAACTCTTGGACTAAGGATCTACATTGCTCCACCTCTCTCCTGGAAGAAACGTTGTATGTGCTCCCTCTGCCTGATTGGCTTGAACTGTCCCCTTACTAGAGGTCTTTGATTTAGTGGATGCCTCCACACTTCCTCCTCTCGACCTCTCCATTTTTGGTTGTTCCACAACTTCTTGAGGCTTCTTATGAGGCTGCATGTTGAGAGGCCTAACATGCTCCCTCTCAACCACAATATCTCTAGTCTCTGCCTTGCACCTCAAGGTTGTGCATGCATCTTCTACCTCAAGTGCATACAGTTTCTTGACTTGAAACCTAATCTGCTTCACTTGTCTCGTGGCTATGTGTCTAAGGAATGCTTTTCCTTTATTGAAGATCACATCATAACCACGGTCTTCCAAAACTACAACATATATGAGATTTTTCTTTAGGCTTAGAATGAACATGACATCCTTAAGTCTGAGAGGGGATCACGAATCCCTCTGAAAGGTGATTGTACCAATCTTGGTGGCATTGTACCTTCCATCATCCCCAAAATCAATATTCATCTGGAGATCTTTCTCCTTCGGGTCACTGAAAAACTCTCTACACCCAATCATGTGGAACGAGGCACTTGAATCCAAGTACCACACACTTCACATCAAAACCCTAGCCATGCATGCGATGAGGGTGAAATCTAGCTCAAACTGTGAAGCTAACTCTTCACCTATTGTTGTTGTTGCAAACTCCTTCTTGTTAGACTTTTTGTGTTGACACTTAGTAGCAAAATGTCCGAATTCATGACAATTGAACAATTTAATTTTTGACAAATATTTCTTCTTACCCTCTTGGCTGAATTCTGGTTTGGATTGGGATTTATTCCCTTTTCCCTTCTTTTCCTATCCATCCAATGAAAATTTTTCTTAATCCTTTCCCTTGGATGAAGTCCCATCTCTATTATTTTTCCTTATTTCCTCCTTTACCAAATCGGACCATAAGCGCTCCCAATTTGGTAGTTTCTCCCTCTCGTTCATTGAATCTTGATAGTTATGCCAGCCCTTGGGAAGGCCCAAAAGGGCTAGGCTTACCAAGTCTTATTTCGGGACATTAACACCAACCCTGCCAAGTTCATTACGACAGAGTGTAAACTTTCTCAGATACTGCAGAATTGTGTCATTCTTGTGCATCTTGATACTTAGAAGTTTATCCTTGAGTGCCAACTTCCTATGGTCACTACTATTCTCAAACAATTTTGTCAATTCTTTCCACATTGTGAACGGAGTTTCTTTTCTATGGATATTAGAGACAATATGATTTCATGCTCCCTCCAATATTATTCTCCTCAACTTGGCTACATATATCTTCCACTAAGAAAGGTTCTAGGCATCAGATGCTTGAGGTTTTGCAACATTTGTCTTAATGTATTCTAGCAATCCATTATCATCCAATATTGCGTCCAAGCAATCCTTCCATGCAACAAAATTAGAGGTTCCTTCCAAGGAATATTATAGCCTTATTCCATTGAAGGTCATCTTCTCAACTCTAAATAAATCCTTCTACACAGATCTTCAAATTCTAACCTATGAGAAACAACTTTGAATTTCCTGCAATTGCTTATGAAGTTTTGATCAAAATCATAAGACATAAATCTAATATACTGATCTGTGGACATTAATTCGCAATTTAGAACAAAAATATCAAGCATGTAAGAAGAAATAACACACATGCAACAAGTATTTTTATCTGGAGAAAGCAATCTACTAGAAACCCCAATGGTTGCTTGCATTAATCAAATGAATAAAGATGTATTACAATTGTTTTACTCAACTGACCTCACCTGCAAGTGAACAACCTATCTCTCTGATCACTAAAGTCCTCTGACCTAGACTTATTCAATTTCTGCCTCAGTTTGAGCTCCTATTTCCTTGTGCAATTCCTCGGGGTTGATCTCCTGACCTCATGCAACACTGGTACACTCAACTAGTTTACAATTGTTGGTTCACTTCCTTGGAAACTCCACCACAACTGGGAAACTCGTATTCTTTGCATGCATGAGATAATTATTAGCTAATTTATCAATTAACTAGATGATCTTTGAGTTAGACCGATGTCCCACTACTTAACTAACTACAAACTAGTTCTATTAATAGTTAGAACTAGTTTAATTTATTACAACAGAAATTAACTCAACCTAGGCTCCTAAAATTTAGGAATCACTACATATAACTGACTTCATGCCCTTAACTCAAATTGAGTGTTCTTAACTGGGTGACAAGAGCCATATCGCGTCAGTTACGTCCTCCAAGGTTGTTTTCTAGTGTGGAATTTATAATTTCCTCAATTTGATTAAGGTAAAATCAAAATTGAGACTTTCTCGCTGCATTTTCAACAAATTGCTTATTATTTTCTTATATGTTGATGATTTAATTTTAACTAGTGATGAGCACTTGATCAGATCTTGCAAGGAGGACCTTGCAAGGGAATTTGAAATGAAGGACATGGGTCTTATGCATTACTTCCTTGGGTTGGAATTATGGCAAGACGATGGGGAATTATCTGTGTCTCAAGGCAAGTATGCAAATGAGATATTACAGAGATTCTACATGGAGAGTTGCAAACCCATGGAGACACCTTTAGCGACCAACTGGAGGAAGAAGGATGCCACTTCAGGTGAGGAAGTGGATGTTACTATTTATCAGCAGTTAGTGGATTCACTAATGTGTCTTGTGAACACATGACCAAATATGTGTTATGCAGTCAACCAGTTGAGCCAAGCTATGTTTAGGCCAACCAAATTATGTTGGAAGGCAGTTAAGCATGTTTTACAGTACCTCAGAGACACTACCCAGTTTGGGATATGGTACAGAAGGATAAAGGGAGTGAAAATGTGTGGCTTCATAGATGCAGATTGGGCATGGAGTCCATCTGACCAAAAGAGCACATCATGTGGATTTTTCAGTGTTGGGTCCGAACCGGTTTCCTGGTACAACATGAAGCAAATATTTGTGGCACTCAGCTTAGCAGAAGCAGAATACATGGCTACAAGTCAAGTGGCATGTGAGGCGATCTGGATGAGAAAGATACTTGAAGGATTGTTTGGTCAAATGATGGATCCAACTGTGATCTATTGTGATAATCATAGTTGCATTAAGCTCTCTGAGAATCTTGTATTTCACGGTCAACCCAAGTATATAGATATCTAATATCACCATTTGTAGGATTGTGCATAGAGGTGGATAATGTTGCTACAATACATTCCGATAGAGGAACAAGATGCTACCATTTCGACAAACGCCTTGTCAAGAGGGAAGTTAGATTTCCATAGGTGAAAGATAGGGGTGGTTGACAATACTTTTCTTTCTGAGAGGGAGTGTTAAAAAATGTAGCAATAAATTCTCAATTTGATTTTGTCTTGATTAAATTGAGAAAATTTGAATTTCTACATCAGCAGACAACTTGGATGCGGTTAAATTTTGTGGCATGTCTTGTGTCACCCAGTTTACTCAGTAAATTAGAGTTGGAGGATTTAGAGTTCAGTTAATCATGTTTGATTTCTACTTTGTAGCAATCAAGGTTAGTTATTTCAAGTTGTTTTCAGTTAAACTAGTTCCAACTATTAAAGGAACTAGTGGAAGGTCAGTTGTGCAGTGAGACTTTAGTCTAACTTAGTGATCATCTAGTTAACTAATAAATCAACCCAAAATAGCTAGTGCATGTAGAGAATTCGATTTTTCCATTTGTGGTGGATATTCCAAGGCAGTGTAACATCAATTGTAGACTAGTCTTTAGTGTACAGGTGTTGCATGTAGTCATATGATCAACCTTGGGAATTGAGCAATCAATTTGAGGAATTTCCTAAATAATAAGGACTTGATTTCTCAAGGAATTACGCAAGGAAATAGGGGCTCAAGTAGAGGCAGAAATTGACTAAGTCTAGGTCAGAGCTTCTCAGTGAGCAGAGAGATAGGTTAGTCACTTGCAGGTTGTGTTCAATTGAGCAAAGCAATTTTAATGCATCTCTATTCATCAGATTAATGCAAGTAGGCATAGGGGTTTTCAGCATTTATTTCCGTTGGAAAAATATTGTGTGCATGTGTATTATTTCTCATTGCATGTTTGTGATTGATGTCCTAAATTGTGAATTGAATTTCATAGAGCAATAGAGTAGGTTTGTGTCTGGTGATTTTGATTTTAGCTTCATGAGAAGTTTCAAATATACACCATAATTTCGAAAACATCCACAAGAATACATTTCATACAAGTTATGGGCACTATGAGTTCGTGGTGGTTCCTCTTGGTCTACCGATTCTCCAACCACCTTCATGTGTTTGATGAACAATGTGTTTCACCCTTATCTGGAAAAGTTTGCGATAGTCTTTGTTGATGATATACTGGTATATTCAAGAATGATGAGGATCATGCAGAGCACCTAGAAGCGGTGTTGAGATTATTGATAGAGCATCAGTTGAATGCCAAGCTCAGCAAATGGAGTTTCTTTCAGACCCAGATTCATTACTTGGGACATTTTGTTTCTAAGGACGAGATAACAGTGGACCCAGAAAATATTAAAATATTAAGGCTATCATGGAGTGGACAACTCCGAGGAATATGGATGAGTTCAGATCATTCGTGAGACTAACAAGTTATTACAAGCAGTTCATCAGGAACTTCTCTAAGATTGACTATCTTATTACATCTTTGTAGAGGAAAGGGAAGAAGTTTGAATGGACTGAGGAGTGTGCAACTAGTTTTGAACAGTTGAAGCAGTTGCTTACCAATGCTCCAATTTTGAAGATTGTAGATCCTGATAAGGAGTTTGTGTTTTGTATAGATGATTTCCAGGAAGGACTTGGTAGATTCGTGATGCAGGAAGGGCAGGTGGTTTGCTATGAATCAAGGAATTTGAATGAGCACGAGTAGAAATATGTGACTCATGATCTTGAGTTGGCAACTATCATTCATGCATTGAATATGTGGAGACATTATCTCCTCGGCAGGAGGTTTATCTAATGAGTGATCACAATGGACTGAGGTACTTGTTTGACCAACCCAATCTGAATGCAAGGAAAGCTAGGTGGTTGGCTACCCTCGGTGAGTTTTATTTCTATGTTAGGTACATAAAGGGCAAGGAGAATAGGGTTGTGGATTCTCTTAGTAGAAGAGTACAATTGAATCATATTTCATTTGTGATCTCTTAAGGGACATATTTTCAAGAGTGGATCTTACACGCAAGGCAACATGTTGAGAAGTACTAGCAGCTGAAGTGGAGATTGCAACAACGAGGTGAAGGTGATAGGGATTAGGAGTATCACCTCACAGAAGATGGCTTGGTTAGATTTAAGAGCAGAATCTATGTTCCAGATAACAATGAGTTGAAGAAGACTATCTTGAATAGTTTCATGTCAAGCCATATTAAGGCCACCCAGGATACTAGAAGACTTTAACAATTTTTAAGAAGTTCTATTATTATCCGAACTTGAAGAAAGAGGTGGAAAAGTTTTTTGCAATGTGCTTGTAATGTCAGCAGGTGAAATTCGAATGCAACCAACCAGTTGGTCTATTACAGCCTATTCTGATTCCAGAATCGAAATGGGAGGTCATTTCCATAGACTTCATTACAGGATTACCTAGGACATCGAGACAATATGATTCCATCATGGTTGTAACTTATGGTTGATAGGCTGAGCAAGGTAGCTCACTTCATTATAGTGAAGTCTACTAATTCAATGAGTGAAGTGGATGAGATCTTCATCAGGGAGATAGTGAGGTTGCATGGTATTACCAAGAATATTATATCAGATAGAGATGCCAAGTTCACTTCCAAGTTTTGGAAGGAATTGTTTGTAGGCTTAGGGACAGAGTTAGCCTTTAATACAGTTTATCATCCACATAAAGATGGGCAAATAGAGAGGGTTAATATAATTCTTAAGGATATGTTGAGGATGTATGTCATGCATCAATAGAGGCAGTGGGAGGAGTATCTTCCACTGGTGGAGTTTGCTTATAATAATGGGTATCAAGAATCCTTGAAGATGAGTCCATTTGAGGCTCTCTATGGGATGAGTTGTAATACTCCTATCAGCTGGAGTATTCCAATGAATAGGGTGCTAATTGGATTGAAAATGTTGGATGAGATGAAGCAAGAGATTAAGGTTATTAGAAGGAATTTAAAGGTAGCATAAGATAGGAAAAAAAATTATACATATAAGCATAGAGCATTAAAGGAGTTTTAGGTTGAGGTGCATGTGTACTTTCACATCAAGCCCAAGAGGAGCTCTTTAAGGATCGATTCATGTGCCAAGTTGGCACATCGATATTGTAGAATTTTTGAGATCCTTGAGAGGATTGGACCAGTGGCCTACAGACTTGCACTTCCACCAACAATGAAAGTTCGTGATGTTTTTCATGTTTCATTACTTAAGAGATATGTGCAAGATGTTTATCATGTTATTGATTGGTCTGTATTGCAGGTGGAACCAAAGGGAGAGTTCCAACCAAAGCCAAAATGTATATTGTAGCAGAAACAACTCATGCTCTGGAACATAGCAATATAGTAGGTTAAAGTGCAGTGGAAGCACTTTGGGCCCGATGAAGCTACATGGGAGATGGTTGATCAGATGCTGGAATTATATCCTTATTATTTGTTGTTTGAAGCAAATGATTTTTGTAATATGTATATGTAATATGTAGATATGTATATATATGTATATGTATAGTATTGTTATGTATATGTATATGTATATGTGTATATATAATTATTATATAGTATTTATATATTATATATATCATTGTAATATGGCACGAGGGTGATTGAATGAAAGAGATATTTGGTTCAGCCCAATATATGGTCAGGTGGTACATGGAAGTCCCTAACTTGGTTGGAATTTTCATATGTTAATGTGAGTTATTCTCTTATTGTGATCAAGGAGCACATGTACTGATTATTATGTTGATTTTATAGTTGGTTTATCATGGATTCCTTCTAGTTGTATGTTGGTTATAGGTTTGGTTAAATGATGAGCTATTGTTATGGATTATGTTCGTGATTTGATAACCTATTGAATGGTTATGTGAATGCATGGGCTAACTAGTGTTGTTACAACTAGTTTAAGAGGGCATTGAGCCTTCTTGATGATTTCTTTGAAGTTAAGGAAACTTAAGCATATGCATTCATGACCTATAGATTATCATGTTTACCATATGTTAAACAAAACATTTATCATATGTTTGGCTTATTTGGGACATAGCTAGCCTTATTACTTATCACATAGACTTATCACCACTTTAAACTTGATTCTGGAAAGTTTTGGGTTGTTCTGGGTAATGGCCTGTAGACTAGCCTTGAAAATGTGGCACTCATTCCACGACCGCATGCATGAAACTGGGAAAATTTGGCTACAACCACATAGAGGTAGGTTTATTCATGTGGTTGGGATATGAGCTAAGTTAAAAAGAAGTTCCAACTCAAATTCTGATCATTAGGGGTTGTGGTATAACACCTAGGTGATCTAATGTCCCTGAGATGTTTCAGTAAATTTTCAATTAGAAGACCCCACTTCCATAATTGGAACTTGGATGTCGGGTCATGTCATAGTAACTCTTAGCTCATGTTTGCCTAGAGAACTTGTAAAAGTGAGTAAATGTGGGATGGGGGAGTTACAATGTACTCTACCTTTATGTTCTTTTATGCAACATGTTTGTGTAAAAGATAGTATTTTGTAGGAGTGTGTTTTGTTTTTGAATGCATGACAAGATCCTTGGAAATACTTATGGCACTGGTGTTTTCACAGAACTTCGGAATGGGCTCTTAAAACTTTACTTATAGATCCTGCAAAGTTTGTTTCATCTAGGAACCAAAGTACTACATGTTTTTGTCGTTATGTATTTCTGCTATGGATAAGGAGAATGAAGACTGCTTCTTGCTCAACCATGATATGAGGAAATTTCCCCAATAGAAGGCTACTCCACTAGTGCCCTTGTAATCATCAATATTTTTTGCTCAATCTGCATCTGTATAAGCTTTGATAGTTAGATCATTCCTTTTGAATACCATAGTCCAAAAATTGTTATTCCTTTTAGGTATCGAAGAATATTCTTCACTGTAACAACATGGGATTCTTTTGATGTTGCTTGGAAACGTGCTACTTGTCCAACTGTCGGCATTACATTTGGCATAAAAGTTTTCATGTACATCAGATTTTCAATCATTGATCTATACATTCTTTGGTATGCATCCTTGGATATATCATCCATGCTTAACTTGCTTCCAGACACCATCAAAGTGCTCACTGGTTGGATGTCTTCCATCTGAAACATCTTCAATATTTCTTTCATGTGCTTGGTTTGACAGATGAAGATGTCATCGTCTTCCTCAGATATCTAATGACCCAAAAAGAAATTCAACTCACCAAGTAATGAGATTTCAAACTTACTTTTCATATCTGATGCAAACTTCTTTCTTAGCTTATCATCGTCGTTTCCAAAGACGATGCCATCTATATACACTTTGATGATAGTAAAATTGTCTTGTTCAACCTTTAGATATAGGTTACTATTAATGTTTCATCTTTTGAACCCTTCTTTCTGCAAGTACCTGTCTAGGTGGGAATACCAAGCTCTAATAGCCTCTTTGATACCGTGTAAAGCCTTCTTTAACTTGAAAACATAATATTTCTTATAAGTAAGCAAAAATACTTGAGGTTGTTCTATGTATACCTCTTCTTCCAATTCACCATTCGAGAAAGCTAACTTTACATCCATCTGATACACTTTGATCCTTCTCGAACAAGCATAGTAAAAGAACATCCTAATGGCTCCCATTCTGGCAACGGGTGCAAAATTTTCTTTGAAATCTATTCCTTCAACCTTAACAAACCAATCTTGCCTTATTCCTGGGGACCTGTCCATCCTCACTTAGCTTGTTCCTGAAAACCCATTTTGTGCCAATGACATTTTTGTCCTTCAATCATGGAACCAATTACTGTGTGTCATTCTTTTCAAACTGATCCATATGTTCATTCATGGCTGTTATCCAATGCTCATCATGACTAGCTTCTTCAAAGTTGTTAGGCTCAAATGTGGATATGAGAGCAAGATGTGCTTGTTCTTGCATGTGTATTTGTCAATTTCTTCCAACTCCTATACTTGCATTGATGTCCCCAATGATTTGATATGAAGGATGGTTCTTTCAATACCATCTTTTAGGAGTCCTATAAGGTGCTTGTTGATCATCTCTTGCCTCATCCTGATTGAGGGGTCTTTCCTTATTTGATTTTTCTTCCTCCTGGACTCCCTCTTTAACTTTTTCTCATTCTACTTCTTTTGTCTCTAGTTGTTTTAGGCCGGACTTCCTTGTTTGGACTTTGGTTTACAAACATCATCAAAAGTTACATTGATGTTTTCAAATATTCAGTTGAGACTCAAATTATAGCATATGTATGCTTTAATTTTGTGTGAGTACCCAACAAAGATGCCTTTGTCTACTTAAGAGTCAAATTTTCCAATCTTCTAATCATCCCTTTTAATGTAGCAATTGCTTCTAAATACTTTGAAATGATTGAAATTTGTTGGTCTCCCCTTCCATAATTCGTATAGAGTCTTATCACAATTGTTTCTAAGAAATCCTTTGTTTAGAATGTACATTGTTATATCTACTACCTATACCCAAAATACATCACTTAATTTTGAGTCATTCAACATAGTTCTAGCCATTTATTCTATTATTATATTATTCCTTTCGACGACCCCATTTTGTTATGGTGTCATGGCTACTAAGAACCGTCTCTTTATTCCATACTCTTCAAAGAAGTTCTGAAATTCTTTAGATGTGAATTACCCTCCATTATCTAATCTCAAACATTTTATCTTCAAATAAGTTTCATTCTCAACCATTTCCTTGCAAATTTTGAAACATTCAAAGGCTTCATACTTCTTCTTTAGAAAGCTTATTGTTTTCATCATGGTATAATCGTCAATAATCAGCATGAAGTATTTTTCACCATTCAATCCTTTGGTCTTCATCGATCCACATAAATCAGTGTGTACCAACTCTAATGGTTTTGACGAGGAGTGTTCCTTGGTCTAAATTCAACTCTTGTATATGTTCCATGCTTGCAATATTTGCATGAGTTGTCGGTTGGTTTTGAAATCTGTGGCATTTATCTCATAGTTTCATTTTTAGTGATTCTGACAATATTGTCAAAGTTTATGTGTCCCCTTCTTATGTGATAGAGCCAACTTATCATTTTTTTCCAAGAAGCAAATTTCTTCTTTTCTTCTCATCCAATGTGTATATGTCATTTGGATTCCTAGTTGCAGTTTCAACCAACATGCCAGATTTCTCTTTCCTTATTTCACATTTCTTTGAGTCAAATAGAAACATGTGTCCTTGATCACACATTTTACGTACACTTAATAAAATGTGATTCATGTTTTCTATGAATAGCACATCTTTTTTTGTAGCCTCCTTGCCTCCAAGCTTAAATGTTCCTTTTCCGAACATTTGCAGACCCATCATTTCCAAAAGAGATTGTTCCATCACTTCTTTTAGAGATATAAATGTGTTTATGTCTCTGGTCAAATGTGTTGAGGAGCCACTATCAACATACCATACATTCTTCTTGCTTTGATCTTTTAAAGGAAGTGTGCAACTTTCATTTTTCTTCTTTCGGACCTTTGGAGGAGCATTTATAATTTGTTATGAATCCCTTAGAGGAGCGTTAACCTGCAATTGTTGGACAAATGTCCAAAAATGATACATTTATAGCATTCTATTTAATTTCCCAAGTATACAAAGCTATTATAATTTTGCTTGTAATATTCTCGAGAATTTATAGGATAATCATTCTTGGATTAACTTCCAAAGTTGCTTTTGTTCCTAGCACAGGCTTTGTTGTTTATATATTTATATCCAAAATTATTGCAAGAATAGAAAACACCAAGAAAGATGGTTTGATACCTTATAGGGGAAGATATTCTTTGTGATGTTGTTCTCCAAGAACCTTCTTCTTGAGATTTATTCAATATGGGTTGTTGATTATGTGTCTCCTGAACCTTCTATTTTTCTAGGAAGCTTTCTTCCTTCTTGACAGATCCTTTAATATTTTTTGCATAAGCTTTATGTTCGTCTCCTTCTTCTGTAGTTGAGGAACTTGAGCCTTTCACAAATGTTTGTTTGTAGCCTAATCTTGTCTTGTCACTACATGGCCTTTGATTGTTGATGGTTTCATCCATTTCTTTGGAGCTATTTGCGAAGTTTTGTTGGACGTTTCTTTTCTGTGCTTCCTTCCGTAAAGGGACTATATCTGCTTCTCATTATTCCCTTGCCTTGTTGCTTTCTTCCAGTTCTCTTTTCAGTGATTCTTCAATTTTTTTGGCTTCTTCCAACTATACCTTAAGATTGATGATGATATTTTATGATTCTTCAGTCTTCTTATTGAGGATTTTGGCATGTTCCTTCAATTCTTTTAGCTAAGCTTCTAGTGTTTTGACATTTCCACTTTCAACCTTGAGATCCTTTAAAATGTCAATAATCTCCTTTTCAAAAGAAACCTCATCTTCCTCTTCTTCATCATATTCTTCCTCTTCAAGAGTTTCCTTCATATTATCCTTTTTCGTGAGCAACACTCTTCCCATGCCATTTTTATTGTCATTGTTGCTTTCTTCTTCAAATGAGGAGCTATCTTGTTTTGAATAGAATCTTTTCTATAAATGTTTTTCTTTTCCTTCCTTGTTGTAGCTTCTCAAATTTTTCTTTCATTTCCTAGGAGCTTATTCTTCATCATCAGAGTTCCTTGCATGAGAACATTTGGAAGTGAAAGGACCAATCTCACTGCAATTGAAACATATTAAGGGGATCTTACATTTGTATTTGTTTCTTCCTCTTTTCAACTTTATCACAAAGTTGGCTATATCTTCATCTAAAATTTCTTCATTGCAACAATTGGAGCTTGGCTTTAATTGTTGTTTGTTTTCCCTAGTATTTTTGGATGTTGTGAAGGATACTTCTTTGTTGGATGGACTCTCTTGCTACATTATGATTTCGTAATCTATAAGTATTGCATGAAACTAATCCATGCTAACCTTTTCTAAATCATCTCTTTCTTCTAGCATCAAATATCATCGGAAGTGATCATAGTATTTTTCGAACAACTTCCTTGTTCTCCATTGGTTCTCCTAGTCCTTCTATGGAATTTACTACTTCATCAACCTCGGGAAAATAAGCTGCAATGTTTTCATCTTTACTCATTTCCAGTTTCTCGAATTTTCCTCGATAGGTTTGAAGCTTTTATTCCTTAACATTCTTATTCCCTTCTCAAATATTTTGGAGCTTGCCCCAAACCTCTTTCACTAATTTGTAGTGCATCACTTTAACATATACCTATTTTGTTAAACTATTCAAAATAACACACATAGCTTTACCTTACTGTCATAGAGCTTCTTACATGCATCATCTGCTGGAGGTGTTGAGAGTTTCGTGTATCATGTCTTTACATATTTCGAGACATCATATCCTTGTGCTTGCACATATCCTTTCATCATTCCACTGCAAAGTGTATAGTTTTGTCCATTCAATAATGGAACTTTGACTTTTGTGCACTCCATGATCTCCCTTCTAATGGTTAGACTGCTTGTGAAGGAACCTACTTTGATACCAATTGTTAAAAATACTAAGAGGGGGTGAATTAGTATTTCACTTACAATTTGTTTATTTAAATTTATTAGAGTAAGAACAATAGAACACAAATCAACACATCACAAGAATAGTACACAACAATTTTTTAGGTGGAAACCCTTCCTTGAGAAAAACCATCGAACGCTTCTCTAATAATTTATGAGTATAAAAACTCATGCTTCTGCTCCAACTAAAAAGGGAAGACCCAACTCCCTAGTACTCTAGAAAAGCATTCAATTTACCAGCTCCAACTGGAAGGGTGATCCAACACCATTGTTTTATCAACTGCTACAGATAGGATGCTCCAACACATTGCAAGATTCAAATTGCCCTAGCACCACCATGCTACCCTGAAGTGTTCTTAGGCTCCAACCTGGAGGAGACTTCAACATCCTACCTTGCACCACCCAACCACCCTGAGAATGATAATAAAATAGAAAATAAATTGTGGGCTCCCATAATAGGGATAATGACCCACTTATAATGATATTAACATAATCCTTATTCCCAAACAAGATCAGACTACTTCAATAGCTACATGTTGATATGAAATTGAAAATCGAGCAACAATCAGAATACTTCCATTACCTTAGATATACATATGTAATCAAACCTTCAAATTGCTTTTGTCTAACATTTCCTTCACTGCCTATGATACTGATGTTGTTGGAGATGGATTCCCCCCCTAACTCTCATTAATCAACATCAAGTAAAAATAATGTTTGTTGTCAGTGATCCTTTTAAAAAAATGTGATCCTATTATAGGTATACTTGTAATATGGTAAAGTTTTTACAAATATTCCATACCTCAACCAACACTATGAATATAAAATAGAATTTAATTTTGTAAGGAATTGCACTACTAAAGCTAGAGATCATGGGTCAACAATTCTGACAACCTTGATTGAAGCATACAGATCTATCAATTAATTAGTTCAAATGCATACCTTAGAGTTGCACACAAACAAGACAAATATTAGTCATTGATCTTGACAAGAAGGATTTATCATTGAGCAAGGAGAGATGCCCTCAACATTTTGTCTCATGATATTAATGAGTAGTTTTCACATCATTAGGAACTTAGGTATTAAAGATTTTGCAAGGTCCCTTCATTTTTGGAATAAAGTGACAACACTTTACAACACACCAGTCAAGGATGACAACATTCTTTCACAACCATGCTCACATTTGCTTGCAAATGAATTTGATTTCCCATTTTAGATCCTATACAGTAAGTTGTAATTCTTTGATATGAGGTCTGAATGACATATTTGATTTATACGAAGGGTCGGCGGTCACTGTTATGGAGGTTGAGTAGCCTCAGAGATCCCACACTAATAGGTCTTAGGTTAGCTAAAGATGTAGAATAGAAGGGGTTGCAAACATACACTTCCAATTTTCTTTAATAAGTCAACAATGAGGTCCAAATATCATAGTATTTTAAGCTTCTAGATATGGGTATTTATTCCAACAATCTCTTTCTCAAATGTTCCTAGTGATGGCCATAGCAATACAAATTTCAACCACTTGCACTTTTGGACCTCAAGAAAAACCCATTGTTAAAACCCTTACTAGAACTCTTCTAAGGTTTGATCCCTTTTACAAAATGTGCAGTGCAATATGAGAAGACAAGCATGAGATATTTGGCCATTGTTAAGGAGTTTGAACTGTTCAACTTATGAATTTTTCCCTAATAGAGGGTGAAACTCTACAAGAAAGGCATCATGCTGCAATGGCTATAATAAACCCCAATTTTGCAAACAACAAGATATATAAACTGCATCAGATGTGCCTAGAGAGAAGTCTGAATTGTGCTCTTCCAAATAACCCTTGGTCTCTTTTCAAACATGTCATAGGTATGCCTCAAAGGAGGTCAAAGATACTCAAGTAATTTCCTTTGCAATTCATCATAAACACCTGCAACAATCAACTCAAAATCCCAACAAAACCCTTGTAACCAATAATCCAGATCAATGAATCCCCAAATATTTCATAAAAATATGACCTTTCCTTAGGTAATGCATCACTGATGCAAGTCAAAAGATTTCAGAACAAGCAAGTATGTAATCAACGGTTTGTTTCCTATTTTTGAAAGATATCAATGCCTTTATATAGATTTTGGGGAGACATTTTTGAGAGACAACTGATTTAGGCAAAGGAGAGAATTAAAATTAAAATTTTGAAATTTAATTTGGAGCCAAAAATTCCACTTATTGTAGTTTGTTTCAAAAATTAGATTTAAACTTAAGAAAAAAATTATTTTACCTTTTCCTCATGACTTTTGCTAAAGTCTAGTGAATTATATGTTACCGCATCATCCAATTGTTTGGGGCCTATGACCACAAGGTGGGACTTCATCTTTCAACAAGCATACCTCTAAAATGGCGAGGACCCCTGTGACATGCCACATACCATCAGAATCGACATGACGAGGAGAATCCAATAAAGGTGATCTTAACTCTAGAAACCTTGCCATGTCATTTTGGTTAAAAAAGGCGGGGCATATTTTGGTGCTACTTGGGTTGACATTAATGACAACCATATTTCAACAATATTCACGTGTAGTCAATATTCACATGTATTTTTGGGCTAGCTTAAATTGTTTTTCAAGCTATAGTCAATTTAAGTTTTCTTTATGAGATCTAGTCTATATATTGGTCAGTAGATATATGGGACTTAAGCTCATTCCCTCAATAAAGTAATTGGGGCCTATCTAAATTGTAGTAGATCATCCACAATAATTTTTTGGAATATTATTAGTCAAATGGCAAGAACGGGACTGTCAAATTATGTTTTGGTTGTGTCATTTTCAACTATAGAGCCTAATCCATATGGATAGCAACATGTAGAATCAAATGTATGATTATAATGATTTTTTGTTTAGGAAAAGAAAAAGGGCATCCCCCTCAAGCCACTAACCTCAATTTGATACCAAATGAAGAGTTTGGTAAAATTGTGCAAGAAAAGCAATACTAACATAATCTAAAACATGAGAATGATAGTGGCGTGCACACACAGTATAGGGAGACTTTCCTTGGAGATCATTAACCAAGAAAACCAACCTCACTAAGAGTTGCACTCCTTATTTCATTGTATGAAATTCACATTTCACAATCAATGTTTAGGTATTTAGTAGCATGCCAAACCTTAATCCATAACATGGATTAGATCACAACCATAATCCCTTAATTGTGATTATGTTATAGTGGGCCAAAACCATTGGTTGTATTACATAACAAACAAACAAAAAGGTCCCTTGAGCGCCCACTAGCCCTTGTAACTAAGGGGTGGGTCCCCTACCAAATCCCAATTGGGATGTGACTAAGTCTACCTACAAAGGATACAACACATATCCATCCCAATTGAGGAGAATGAATGATATAGGTAGGAAGTTTCATAAGGAAGTGAGTCGAGTAATAAGTTGGGACTTTATGAATAGTTTTACATGCCTTCAAGTGCTCAAGATATAGAAGTAATTGATAAGAAGAGATGAAATAAAGTTATAAAATGTATCCTAGTGTGAATTTTTATCTACAATAATTCTTGTAATTGATGTAGAAAAGGGTTTAATTGGACAAAAGATAACTACCTTAGGGAAATTTGAAAAATGCTCAGATTAAGAGGAAAATGGTGGATAAACAACCTTTTAAACTAAATGAAACATTTTACAAGGATCTTTTAAAATTTGTGAATGTTGAAGATTAAACAAAAGCTTTGGGCTATGTGCTGACATTCAAAAAATATCAGATGTAAGTAATAATTGGTTCACACATTCCATTTTAACATTACGAAACCATCCCTCTAAATAATTGGTTCACACATTGCATTTTAACATTACGAAAAAGAGGCACAACATTTATTAGTTAGAGGGATGGAAAAATTTGGCCTAGAAAATAAATATGGATACATCTATTTCATTAGTTATTTGACACGCTCAATGATAATGTGATGTGTCAATGGAAATTATCCTTCATAACTAATTTCTTTTATCTCATGTGGTAGGTTAAGACTTTCAAGGTTTTCCCTCCAACCTCATATGTATACGATGGTCTATATATGATTGGGAGACAATTAAGCATATTCATGATGATATTGCTTGTAGAGGATTGGTGAAGAACAAGACATTCAAGGTTTGGATTTTATATATCAAATGCTCATTTTTAATATGAATATTTCTTTGTTTGAAATCTAATTAGTACCTTATGGTAATAAATAAAATCTAATGGATATTATTTTCCCTACACCAACTTAGAGAGGGGAACAAAGAAAAGAAGAAGAAGATGATATCTTCAATGAAATATATATGGAACTTATACGTCATGGTGATGAGGTTACTTGATTTACTTAGAATATACCATTTTTACCTTCCAAGTTCTATTCTATCAGGAAGCAACCAATTTTAGTTTTGATCAAGAAATCTTGCAAATTTGTCATGTTCTTTTTACAAATAGGATGCACCAAAAAATCAAATGCAGATCAAGTAATTATTATTATGGGTGTATATGAGGAAGTTGTGAAAATATTGGTGTTCATATGTTTTCCTTTTGTGTAAGAACTAAGCCAAGAACATCAAAGATTTGAAAGCCTTTGTTTTGTTGGGTTGTAAATGTAAATGTGGGTACATTATGTTGTCTATTGAGCACAAAAATCTAATTCATGCATGTAGATAAATTATAAATAATCTTTGTAGATGCATTATTAGGCACTTGACAAAATCAGAGCGAGTGATCTCATACACTACTAAATTTTTCTAGAGATGTAAAAAGCACTTGGATTATTATCCCCTACAAGGTTGTTAAGCTAAATTTCAATTCATGAAGAATCATGATGCAATCTATGTATCTAATTACCTTGTTGCAAATATGTTATTGGACACACAAAGACATAACACTAATCACGGTGTTGAAATTAATTTTTATGCCAAGGCTTCATGAGGGAATTCATTGGTCAAGAATTATTGATCTTAGACTAAGATATACCTCAAACAAGAGCAATGTCATATAAACTAGGGCCATTTTTGGAGTAACAACAATGATGGAATTATATGATCCAATGTCTCAATTACATGTTCTTTTGACAATTTATGTGCAATGGTAACAACCCCATATTTGGCATACATGACTATAAATACATTGACTGACAACGTATTAATTTAAGTGCCTCTCATTGCATAACCATCACTTTGCAAACCTTGTTCTAGAGCCAATAAAATGTGCACACGGAAGGAAATATAAGCCATCACTTTAGTCAAGTTTTATGCCTAAGACTTGTATTATGTTGAAGAATAGCAAGGCTTTATATGGGAGGCCAATTTGGAAATAACAACAATCATTTCATTTCATGACACAAGAGTTTGGTTAGGAATTATTTTAAACAAATTGTGCACTATATTAACATTCCTATATTGGGGTACATATGTACAAGTTGGATTCCTACACCAAAATTAGATTCAAACCAAAATATTATCTCATAACCATGGATTTTCTTACTTTGTTCTAGAGCCAATATATCTACACATGCAAGCATGATAGTGAACACTAACATGGTGATTCATTCACTATGATCCATAAGAGAGTTAGTTGTTTGTTGTTTGGGAAAAATGCATTGTAGGAGTTACACCCATTCAAAGTTACAAAAAGATGGGCCTATGGACACCTATGTTATATTAGAAGGAGAAGTAAATGCATATGTTTTCTTATTTATGAGGGCATTATATATATTTATACACTTTTTTATGGTGAAGCCTTTGCTCTTTATCAACATTACATATTAAATATATGGATACCCAAAATTCCTTTGGCCTAGTGATGCTTCTTAAATTCAACATTTTAGAGTTCGAATGGATATATTGAGTATGAATAACAAATTTTCTTTTATATCAAAGAATATGTCAAACAAAATCCTTTTAAATTGTAAAGATACAATTTTTCCTTTCTCCTCAAGACTGGCACTAAATCGTCTAGCTATGAGAAAGTGAAACATTAAAATTTGAAGAAGCCTTTATAATCCCTCTTTGTATATGTTGATTGTACTATTCTTGAGATTTATGTTGTTATAACAAGATATCAAATGTTTGAAACTTTTGTTTTTCCTCATGTAAATCTAATGAGAGTACAATAATTAGTGTTTTTGTAATCATCTTGGGTTGTGACTTCAACTTTGATAAACATTTTTGGTGCTCCCACAACTATTTTTGTGATTGTTATCAATGTAATTAAAATAATTCTTGTAGAGCCTATAATGTTTGATGCATTCTTCCAAATTATAAACATGGAGTTTAGCAACATTTTAAACCTCTTTCATTTTTTTTTATTTTTTTTTTGGCATTTCGCTCTGCAACCTCCGAGGCCAAGCATTCTGAGCCTGCGATATCCGCTTTCCGTGGGATCTGAGCCTGCAGGCGCGCCCGCACTTCGCGCGCTCTAAGCCTGCGTGGGAGGCCGCGAAAGGATCTACTTGGTACCTGCGAGGGAGCCCGTGGAGGGTTCTATTTTGTGCCTGCGGGGGTCCGCCGAGGGATCTGCTATAGGCCGCGGCCGCCCTAGCTGGAGCTATTGGCTCTCCATGGAGGAGCCATCTCCCCCTCCTTCTCCTTCATCCGCAGTAGAGGCCTTCAAAACCCTATTGGCCTCCCTGCCTAAGAAGAAGTGCATGGAAGCAGCAAAGTTTGTGAAGAGGCTTGAAGATATCCCTGAGATCGCCCTACCGCTAGAAGGACCGATCCAAGTAGCACTTTCTCTAGCAGCTCGAGCTCTAGTCGGACAGTTTACAGGACTTTGGCCTTCCCCGAAGACGACTGAGAACTGGGTTGCCAGGAATTGGGCACCTCTGATCCAAAACAAGGTAACCTCTTACTTTTTTTTGTTTGAATTCTCTGCAAAAGAAGACAAAGATCTCATTTTCAGGAATGGCCCCTACTTCATGGGCCCCCAAGGACTGTATTTAAATAAATGGACTCCAGACTTTGATCCGGCGGTGGATGTGTCGACAGCGGTCCCAATGTGGGTGAGACTCCCCAATCTCCCGGTTCATTGCTGGAACTGGGATTCTTTGAAGCACATCGGAAATACCCTTGGAAAATTTATAAACAAGGCCAACAGTAAGGACTAGTATGACTGTGCCAGAATCTATGTGGAGGTAGATTTGGAGGTTGGACTACCGGAAGCCGTCAAGATAGTTGTAGGTCCCTGGACTCATATATAGAAACTGGACTATGAGAAGCTACCATTCAAATGCCGGAAGTGCCATGTCTACGGGCATTTTGCCAGAGATTTCCCGTCCAAAGAGGTGGAAGAAAAAGGCAAGGAAGAAGGATGAAACCAGGCAAAGCGCTCCAAAATCTTTCACAGGAAGAATGCAAATAGAAATACCAAAGCCACTCAAGCGGGCCCTGCTCTGAAACCGTCCATGGAAAGTCAAGGGAATAAATTTGAGATTCTTGGATCTGAAACCATGAACACCCAGGAGGCAGAAACCACCAAGGAGGCTTCTCCCTCTAAAATCTCCCCCCAATCATAAATGTTCCAGAGAAATCCAAATGGAGGATGTCAGAAGAGGAGGAGGAAATCCAAGAGTCTGAGGAATCGGAGGAGGAAAGGGAAATAGGCGAATCCCAGTCATCTCCCAAAAGATCTACAAGAGGACGTAAGTCGGCAAAGGAAAAAAGAGAGCAAGAAACCTATAAGGACAAGCTCCAGGGAAACCAGCCAACCTTAGAGAAGCTTCTAGCAAAAACCCCAAAGATGACGAGGATCCAATCCCAGAGCTCCAAGGGAGCTCATCAAGGCAAAAATAAATGATGAAGATAGTCTCCTGGAACTGTAGGGGAATGGGCACCACAGCTAAAGAAGAAGCAATGAAGAGTTTAATAAGACTAGAAGCCCTGGATATCTAGGAGACCGAATTGGAGGACAGAGCTTTCCTCCAAACAAGCAAAAAATTTTGGAAGAAAAGTGGAGTGCATGCAATCTCTGCCCGTGGAGCATCGAGAGGACTTGGATCACTCTGGAACACAAATAAGTTCTCATTAATCTCTGAGTCTCTGAATACCCATTGGATTTTTTTAAAAATTCAGCACTTAGAATCAAAGGATATTATATGTCTTTTCAATTCTATGCACCTAACAATGCAGGTGAAAAAAGAAACTACTGGGACTCCATCAAAAGTCTGGTAGATCTAGAAAATTTGGAAAACATAATCATAGCCGGAGATCTAAATCTTACCCTTCTCTCATCAGAAAAAAGAGGTGGAAGTATAGTCAGAGATCCGGCTAGAGAATGGGCGGAAGGTCTCATGCAAGATTGGGATCTGCTAGATATAAAGTCGATCACAGACACATTCACATGGTCAAATAAAAGAATTGGACCAAGCCACATCGCAACAAGACTTGACAGGTTCTTTGTTCAAAGCTCTTTCCTGCTTCTTGGGTTAGAGACAAGAATGTGTATTCTACATAGTAGTGTTTCGGATCACAAACCCATCAGCCTAGAGTTGTTGGCTTCTAAAGTTCTGGGGCCTATCCCTTTTAGATTTAGCTCTCTATGGACCAAAGAGACAGATTTCAAGCAAAGGATCAAAGATTGCTAGAAAGAGCCAGTCAAAGGCTCTCCCTTATTTATTTGGGAGGAAAAACTGTGCAGAGTTAAAAGAATGCTAAAAGTATGGTTAAGACCTTGCCAAACCCCGTTGTGGATAGAAAAACAATTCAAAGTGAACTGGAAAAACAGCACCTCCACCTAGAAACTGCCGAAATCACTAAAGAAGAGTTGGATAAAGAATCTCAGCTACAGCAAAAGTTCCATAAGGCGTGTCTGGCAGAGGAATAATTCTGGAGGCTCAAATCAAGGAGTCTATGGCTCAAAGCTGGGGACCTAAATTCTTCTTTTTTCCACAAGCAGGCTCAAGCCAGGAAATGCCGAAATTCTATATCAGAAATCAGAAAAGATAACTGCACTTTAAAAGATTTTGGCAGCATTAAGAGGGCAGCTTCAGCTCACTTTGAAAATATGTATAGTGAAGGTGTAGAGACTAGCCAAAATGATAATCTACTAGATGATGTTCCTAAACTCATCTCAACCAAAAGGAACCAAGCTATTGAAGGTAAAATCACCAAAGACGAAGTTAGGGAAGCCCTCTTTGTAATGGAGCCCAATAAAGCCCCAGGCCCAGATGGTTTCACGCCCAGGTTTCTTCAGACGTGTTGGCAGATAGTTGAGAAGGAACTCTTCAAAATGATCCAGAAATCCCAAGAGTTCCAGAAAATTGGAGGTTGTACAAACTCAGCTTTCCTTGCCCTCATACCTAAAGAAAAAATGGAAAACACATTCAATAGGTTTCGTCCTATATCCTTATGCAACATTGGATATAAAGTGATTACAAAGGTAATAGCAAATAGGTTGAAGAAAATCCTCCCCAAAATCATCCCGGAAAATCAAGGTGGATTTATACATGGCAGGCAACTAGTAGATAATTTTATCCTTTTCCAAGAGGCGATTCATTCCAGTCTTCGTTGAAAATAAAAAGGTATGGTCATTAAACTTGACTTAGCAAATGCGTTTGATCGTGTAAAACGTAGTTTTTTGTTTTCTGTACTGCACAAACTTGGCTTCGGTCAAAATTTTATCAAGTGGATCAAAGCTTGTATCTCAGAACCCTGGATTGCTCCCTTAGTAAATGGCAGAGCAGAGGATTTCTTCAAAGCTTCTAGAGGGTTGAGGTAGGGGTGCCCCCTCTCACCCCTTCTCTTTGTGCTGCAAGCCTCTGTCCTCAGTTTCTACCTTAATAAGATATAGCAAGATCAATACTTAAATGGACTGAGCATAGCAAGAGGGATTAAGAGCATTAACCACGCCCTCTTCACAGATGATACCATATTACTAGGGACTGCATCTCAATTGTCTGCAAATAAATTCAAAGAAGTAATGGAGGACTACTTTCAAGCATCGGGCAGTGAACTAAATAGAGGTAAGTGCCATGTTTACTGTTGGAGTATATCAACTGCTGCTGCAAATACCATAGCCAGATGTCTAGGCTTTGCAGCCTCAACAAACTAGACCTCCTTTAAGTACCTTGGACTGCCCATCTTTCATAAGAGGGCTATGAGCAAAGATTGGCACCCCTAGATAGACAAATTCAAGGCAAAAATGCAGGCCTGGGGATCCTCCTAGCTCAACATTGCTGGAAAGTCAGTCCTCATCAAATCAGTTCTAAGCAGTCTGCCGCTTTTTCAATTCTCTGTTCTTTTGGCGCCAGTAGGAATCATTAAGAGGATGGAGGAGCTTATTAGAAATTTTCTCTAGAAAGGAGGAAAACAGAATGAAAAAAGAATCCCTCTGGTTAATTGGGAAATAGTCTCCAGGCCACTACAGGAGGGAGGACTAAATTTCAAGAATCTAAGTATGCGGAATCTAGCAATGGGAGCCAAGCTGATATGGAAGATCATTGCTTCAAAGCCAGGATGGGTTCAACGGGCGCTGTGGAGGAAATACTTCAGAGGGCAGAGACTGAGATGCCTGGAACAACCAAAAGAGCGCAACAGGACCCCCCTCAGCGCTTTAATCATGAAAGTGGGGCCACAAATAAGAGAAAACACATTCTGGATACCAGGAAACGGCAGGCAAATCAAGCTATGGCACGATAGCATCATGGGCAGACCTCCGCTGCTGAACTCAAACCTTAGGATCGAGCTGAAAGATTGGATGGACGCAGCTAATTTAATTACGCTCTGGGACATCTCAAACTAGAATGGGGAATGATGGTCTGGATGGAAGCAGATCAGAGTTCCTCCTACGCTGCAGTCAAAACTCGATGCGTTGCTAGAAATGCTGCATGGTGTGGCTCCTTTGCATGTAAAAAAGAAAGACATGAGAGGCTGGGGATCAAAGCAAATTTATTACATGGTGTCTCAAGGATACTCCAAATTCATGGAGAGGCCTCACGTGCCTCCTAATCCGGCGCCCTAGACAGGTATTTGGAGCTCTCCTACCACTCCAAAAACCGATCTTTTTTTTGGCTGCTATGTCATCAAAAAATACTAAAAAATGACAGACTCCAGAAGAGGGGATTCCTGGGACCATCAAGATGCTCATTGTGTAAAGAAAGCCCAAAAATTGCATTTCACCTTTCGCTGGTGTGCAACTATACAGGACAGATCTGGCTCGAGCTTCTGGGATCATCGAAAATGCCCATCCTCCCCCACTCTGTCCAGGATTTGTTTGCTGGGTGGTTGGCCAGGTACCCAGGCCCAATCCCAAAAAATAAGATTGTCAAAGCAACATGGAATGCACTGCCAAAATTCATCAGTTGGAAGATCTGGCTGGAGAGGAACAAAAGGATATTTAGAGGCAAGGAACAACATTATAAAATTGTAGCAAATACAGTGAAAGGTCAACTAAATGAATGGCTAAGCGGCAAATGTGATGACACAAATTTAAATTAGCAGGACATAGAGTTTGGAGTAGCCCTCAACCTCATTTTTCAAAAATCGAAAGCTACATCTATAAGTCTCAAAGATTGACAAATAAGGAAAATTGAAGAAGAATTTAAATCTTAGATATCATTTAAATCTTGGTTGTATAAGCAAACAATCCCCATCCTCTTCTTCGACGGGGCAGCCAAGGGAAATCCAGGAATGGTTGGAGCAGGAGGACTCATTATAAATCTAGCAGGAGCACCTATTCATAGATTTTCATGGGGACTGGGCCACTCTTCAAGCATCCAAGTTGAAGCCATAGCTCTGTTCCAAGGGATTAAAATGCTCAAAGAACTGGGACATAAAGAAGCAGTTGTTTTTGGAGATTCCCAGGTCATCATCAATGCAATGGTGAACAACACGAAACTATCATATCTTCGGCTTGCAAGGGAAATTACAAGAATTAAAGTCATGATAAAGCTCCTAAATTTAGAATTCTTCCATATCCTGAGAAGCAACAATAAAGAAGTAGATATAGAGGCAAACAAGGCAGTCAGCTAGGCACTGGAACTATCCTCAGAGATAATGAAATATCCTCGGATCCAATTCCCTAATTTCTATGTTTTTCTACTTTTTGGTAAACCAGTTTGTATGCATCCATAAGCTTGGGAAATCAGCAGCAAGAAGGCAAGTGAAAAATTGTAAAAAAAGGCGATTTATAAGCCTATGCGACATGACTCGATGGTTGGAGGGAGGCCAAGAAACTAGTTTCACCTTTTGTAACTGGAATTATGGCGTTTTGCCAAACACTTAATGAAATCCCATAACTGTTTCTGTAAATAAAATAAAAAATAAAAATAAAAACATTTTAAACCTCTTTCATGATCGATAGACTTGACAACGACAAAAGATAGGTTATTCCTATATTCATATTTCCTTTCAACATATAAGATATTTGTAAAAGTTTTAACCAAAAAATAAACTAGGCTTACTTACTCACAAAGTAACAATTACAATTGTTAGTCATGATGGGATTATGAAAAATATCTAAATATTGTATGCCATGGCGATGAGGTTAGCTAATTTACTTAGGATATAACATTTTTATCTTTCAACTTCTATTCTATCAGGATGCAACTAAGATCAAGTTATCTTGCAAGGTTGCCATGTTCTCTTTACAAACAGGTTCTATGAAAAGGGTCAAATGTAGATGAAGCCATTGTTGTTATGAATGAAGATGAGGAATCTTGTCAAAATGATGGTTTTTAATTATTTTTCTTTTGCATAAGTACTAAAACAAAAGAATCAAAGATTTGGAAGCCTCTCTTTTGTTGATGTTATACACAAAAATGTTGGGATGCTCTATTGTCTACTAAGCACAAGCATCAAATTAAAACATGTAGATAAATTATAAATGGTGTATGTAGATATGTTATTGGGCACTTGACCATATCATAGGGAATGTGGTTGCACATTGTTAATATTTATAGAGATAAAAATAATTTTAATTATTATCCCTAGAGGGTTAATAAACCACATTTTAAATTCATGAAAAATTATACATGATATATGGATTTAATTACATTGTTGCAGATCTAGCAAGTGGGCATACACAGACAAAACATTAATCATGGTGTTGGAGTTGGGCTTCATTTCAATGCTTTGTGAGGGTAGTCATTGATCAATCATTGTTTATATTAGACTAAGAGACCCCTCTAACAAGACCATGACATCAAAATTATGGTCATCTTGGGAATAACCAACAGTGATGGCATTATGTGACCCAACATCTCATTTACACATTGTTTTAAATCATTTGTGGGCAAATCTAACTTCCATGCATTTGGCTACATGTCTCCAAATGCATTGCCTATGACAACATCTAATTTAAATTCACCTCTTATTACATAACCATTGCTTTGCAATTCTTGGTCTAAAGCTAATAAGATGTGCACACACAATGAAAGCATAAACTATCACTTTAGTAACATTCTATGCCTAGTACTTGCATTTGCTGAAGAATTTCAAGGCTTCATGGGGATGGCCAATTTGGTAATAAACAATAGTTATTACATGACATAATAGCTTGGTTATGCATTATTTTAACTAGTTTGTGTGCAATATTAACATTACTATTTTTGGCATACATATCTAGAAGACCTACCCCAACATTAGATTCAAATCCAAATATTATCACATAACCATCGATCTGCTTAACTTGTTCTAGAGCCAATAAATTTGCACATGCATGCATGAGAGTGGACATTAACCAAGGGGATTCATTCCCTAGGATCCATAGGAGAGTTGGTTGTTTCTTCTCTAGGAAAAGGCATTGTGGGAACTATGCCCATTCAAAATTATGAAGATATGGGACTAGGGACACCCATGTTATAACACAAGAAGTAAGTGCATGTATGTTATTATTTATGAGAACATTATCTATATTTACTCCATTGTAGAGTGGGGGTTCTGCTATTTATCAAGATTACATATTGAATATCTAGATGCCCAAAATTCCTTTGACCTGATGATGTCTCTTAAATTCAACATTTTGAATTTCGAATGGATATAACAAGCATGAATAATATTTTTTTTATGTCACTGAGTATGTCAAACAACATCATTTTAATTTGTAAAGTTATAATTTGTGCTTTCTTATCAAGACCAACATTAAGTTGTCAATCACAAGCAATGAATCAATAGAAGTTGAAATCTTTGGAACCCTTCTTCCATGTGTAGGTTGATTATACAAATTAGGCATCTTATGATGTCATAAAAAGATATAAAATGTGTGAAACATGTGTCTTTCCTCATGTCAATTTGATAAGAGCATTGCAACATTTATTTTTGTTGCAATATTTTTGGGTTAGACTACAACTTGGATAAACATTTTTAGTGCTCCCACAACTATTGTTACGATCGTAATATTTCTTATAAAGCCTATAAATATTTATATATACTTTCAAACATTCTAAACCTGGAGTTTACCACCATTTTTCAACCCCTTGATCACTGGTAGACATGTCAAGGAAAAAATATAAGTTGCTCTTACATCTAGATTTCCTTTCAACATATGATATATCTATAAAAGTATCAACAACTACATTGTTGGACTTTCTCCTTCACAAGGTAACAATTACAATTGTTATAAGTTGTGAAGAGATTGTGAAAAATCAAGTCCAAATATGGTATAATTCGATAAGGTCCATTTAGACATAAAAGTTGAACAAGCAATATGAGACTCCTCCAAAGCTCACAATAGAAGAAAAAGAAAAATAACATTTATGTAACATCTATGCATGCTAAAAATTTATATAAATTTGATACAAACTTACTAAAGAAATTTTGATCAACAATACCACCAAGCATGTAGCTAGATGTAAGAAAACTTATATAGATTGATACCAATCAATCCATTTCATGTCTTCATCATGAATTCCAACAATATGAATTTGAAAATTTGCAATTTCCTTCTTTATCAAAATCAACATGCATAAGAAATGCATCAACGATATCAACAACAACCCAAACATATATAACTCATTTGGTAGCTACAACAACATCAATATGTAGGAAATGGGGTTTGAGAGGTATGAGGAAAGAATTAATCCTTGATTCAAACAAGGACATTTCCCCTCCTAAAACCATTTTTCTAGTATTGAATAACAAGGTACTTTCATAATAGACATTTCTCCTCGTAAGGACATGTTCTTTCCTAAGGACCTATGTTGAAAATATGTGTAGAAAGTTAGGTCATAAGACATGTTAAAATTATCAAAACAATTTTGCATAGGAAATTTCAATATCTACTTAAGGCAAAAAGATAATATGTTTTTAACTAGTTTGGATCTAAAAAAATTAAGCTTATACTTGTAGTGAGAACAACCATTACCTCGTGATTGATAAACATGGACATAATACAATATTAGGCACATAGTATAGAAGTATTGTTTAAATGAGGGACCATTCTAATTTATTTTTTATGTTAATTATGGAATATATATCTACAAAAAAAATTGTAGTTCTTTTCATTTAGAAGAAAGTATTAGGGTAAATTGGATTTGTTAAAATATCGAAGCTTTTAACATAGGGATTAAGATCATTATAAAAATATACTCATTAAAAGCTCAAAATTTCACTTACAAAAAGAATTGAAATTGATTGAATAGAATAACAATCATTCTTTTGAACCACCCAAACTAAACCCAATTTAAAAAGATTTTATTTATTTACATTTGTAACTACTATACTTTAATATCCAACTTTTTATCCAACTTTTGGATTAACTTAGAATAATTCCATTTTAACCCTGAATCTAATACATGATTTTCATTTTTTCTTTTTAATAAGAAATAAGTAAACTTTTTCTTACCTTTCTATGATTGTGTTTATGAAAATTGGTTAACTATGCTATATGGTTCGTCATTCATGCACATGGTTTCACTTTTATTAGTCATTCTTATCCATGAGAGAGCAACATAGCTAATAACACCATTTATGATTTCAATAGCATTTCTTGTCAAGTGTACATTGGTTGGTTCTTTCTATTGTGGTTAAATAAATAAATCAATTATGGTTTTATTTTCTTTTATAAACATAGATACCATTTATGATTTCAAATATCATTTCTTGTATAGTGTATATATAATGGTTCTTTCTGGTGTGGTTAAATAAATTATGGTTTTATTTTCTTTTACAAACATAAAAGTAATTGAAGAATCAAAATTATATGAACCAAATCTAAATTCAAATCTAATTGATTGTTATTATAACCCTTACACTAATGCTAATTAACAACATTAATTGATTGTTATTATAACCCTTACACTAATGCTAATTAACAACATTTATAAATAAAAGACAAAAACTAAAATACATATAACACGTGTTTTAACGTATTTTAATAATGTTGAAATTAAGTATTGGGGGTTTTCGCAGTGCATTATATTAGATATCATTTTTTTTGGATTCAACGGCGTTAAGTAAGTCATTCATCTATGACTATTTCCATGAGAAGTAGTCATAGCTGACTAATTTCTCATGATTTTTGAATAGTCCACTTAGTATTCATTGCATCAGGTGATGCTTACAGGGGTGAAGAAGTGGGTTTGAAACTAGTGAAATAAATCACATAGCATCAATCATCACTTCCAAGGCTTGTACCCAGTAACCATTTCAAACCCACTTCTTCACCTCTATGAGCATCACCCAATGCAATGAGTACTAAGTGGACTATTCAAAAATCATGAGAAATTAGTCAATTACAACTACCTCTCATAAAAATGGTCATAAATAAATGACTTACTTAACGCAGTTGAATCCCAAAAAAATAATATCTAATACGAAGATTATTAATATTTACTACTAAATTTTTAGCTCAACTAAAATACAACTCATAACTTCCTTAAATAGAAAACAATACACCAAAAATGGAGTTTGAAAATTATGAGAAAAAATACTTGAAACAAAGACGTTCCCCACTTTCATAAATAAAATTTCCAAGGTAATTAGTGAAACTTTTGAAATAGGCATTTCCCCAAAGGATTTATATTGAAAATATAGATTGAAGATTAGATTACAAAATAAGTCATTAAAATAAATGTTAAAAAATTTCAACTTATATTTAAGTAAAATAATACTTTTCAAACCCATCTAAATTCAATTAGAATAAAAAATAACACTTATAGTAATAATAAGAACAACAATTACGAAGTGAGTGATAAACCTAAAGAGTGCTTCCTGATAAACATAGAGAGTAAACAATCCTAAGCCCACACTAAAGAAGCCTCATCTTTCTAATAACCATATAATTGTTATATGGTTACTACAATTATATGGTTATTAGTTAGTTGATATATAATAATAATAATATAACAATAAAATCATATATAACAATAAAATTAAAATAAAGAATAGAGTCATCATATAAAACGTTGATCTCCTATACCCAAAATCCTTTAACATTTTTTAACATGAAATTTGTTGTTTTTATCATCCATATTTGCATATTCTTGGTTCAATGGAGAATTAAATGATTTGAGTAAGTTTACATTAAATTGGTGAATTAGATGATTTGAGTTTGATAAACTAATGAAAATGTCTACCGATTGTTATGAAATTGAGTTTGGTTTCAATGTGAAACAATTTTCTTATACTGTTTTAGTTTGTTTGCATTGTAACAAACCCAAAATTCTTTACATTTTTTAACATGAAATTTGTTGTTTTTATCATCATAATTTGCATATTCTTGGTTCAATGGAGAATTAAATGATTGGAGTAAGTTTACACTAGATTGGTGAATTAGATGATTTGAGTTTGATAAACTAATGAAAATATTTGCCGATTGTTATGAAATTGAGTTTGGTTTAAATGTGAAACAATTTTATTATACGTTTTTAGTTTGTTTGCATTGTAACAATTATCTTTTAGTATCTTATTATTTATAATTTAAGTTAATATAGATTTATTTTTAAACTTAATTAACCGAGATAATAATAAATAAGATAATATGATTATTTTAATAATTAACCGAGAAATTATATTATATTGAAGAAAGATTAATAAAGATAAGTGAAGTTTTTTAGTTTGCAATTAAAGAAACCATATCACCAACAACAAAAATAAATTTGTTGTTGATCTTGCTTGTAATAAATTATTTATCAAAGTTTTATAAAAAATAAAATGTTTATAAAGCTAACGTTAAGCTTGTGAAAAGCATTAGAATTGTTATTTTTATAATGAGAAAACAAAAGTGCAAATAACTTAGGCATGTTAGAGATCATTATAAAGGGATGTTATTGGGGGCATTAATAGTTTATCTTGTAGTGTGCTATAAAGTAGCAAACGCTAGGCCATGCACCTTCTTAGCTAAGGTTGTAATTTTGGTGTCAACAAGCTTTGACTTGAATTTGCATGTCATCTAACTACAACAGTGCTTCTTGATAGGCCATTAAAGTCTTTATTTTCCAGTATAAGTCCATTTTGAGGTATTTAGTGTCTTTGGCCCTAGTGCTACTAGTAATAGGTATCTAATTCTCCATATCCTCATATATATTTACTTCGTGGATGAACATGCATTATATCTTCACCTCCTTCTTCGTTGTATCAATTTATTTTTGAAGTTTTGGCAAAATCTACACCTAAAACTTCCTTACCAACTCTTTGGCCCCTAGTTGAGCTCATGAGAGGGCTATTTTGTCTTGCCCTTGCTTAACTCTATATCAAAGTCTATCTTAAACTTAGATCTAGTAGATAGATTTTCATTTTATTTTCTTATAGTCAATAAGTAAACTTTTTATTTCATTTTTTATAATTTCTAATTATCTTTACAAAATTGATTCATTATTCTATATGGTTTTGTAAGTCATACATATATTTCATTTATGTTAATGATTCTTATCCATGATGAAAACAACATAACTAATAACAACATTTATGATTTCATAGTCCCTAAGGGTTAGCTCAATTGGTTGAGTCCTTGTTGTTAAAGCATTTGTGTTATTGAGAGGTCACAGGTTCAATTCTTTCGACACCCTTGGGGTTAGGCTCCATGGTTGAGTTGGAAAGAAGTGATACCTTCTAATGAATTTGCCTTGTACAAATATTTCATGGACATAACAATCAGCAATCTCCAAAATTTGTAAACCACATAGAAAAAATCACACATACCAATTATTATTAATTTTTTTATATAAATACAAAAATAAAATTATTAATAATATATTTAAAAAAATAATATTGATAATATTAAGATGATTAATATTTATTATTATTATTTTATTGAAATAATTAGTATTTACCATTAATTTCTTACTTTCACCCCGATACAACACTTAACTTCCTTGAAGAGAAGAAAAATAATAAATGTTTTGTCTGCTACAAACACAATGTTCACAAACTAGCAAAACTTAAAATCTAGTACCAAAATATAATAAATCTAGTAACAAAATATTATGATAAACAAACGTTCATAATTTAAGAACCAAATTTATAAAATTAACATAAAAAACGCATGCCTTAGTAGGTAATAGTTTGACATTATGCGTAAGTTCATTTTACTGTTTGGGGTTGAGCTTTTAATTGGTCTCATAACAATCAATATCTTAAGGTTTGAAAAGCTTTGTGGTATTTGGTAATAGGTTGGTATTGAGAATCTATCATTGTGCTATGTGATTATGTAGAGCAATAATGATTGTGACCAAAGGGCTAGCTATTTGATAATATCTTTCTTCTTTACGGTTACCTAAATTAGGTTGATTAGGTATGGGAATTTTGAGTGATTTCATATTCATAGGATGGGCAATGATGTTATTTTCACTTATTTTCACCAAATTGTTAATTGTATGATGTGATCACATATTTTCCCTTTATGATTAGCTAAATTAGGTTGATTAGGTATGATTAATTAAATTAAGTGGATTATGTATGGAAATTTTTAGTGATTTCACATTTATAATATACGTAATGTTATTTCATATACAGAGTAAAGGTTATAAATAAGTTATTTAGTAGGATCTTTTACACTTGTATTAATTTTTCTCTAAAATAAAATTTGTAATGGAAATTCAAAGATCACATATATGGATGATATCTCTCAGAAACTTATAAAAAATATATATTAGTATTTTTTATTTATGGAGTTTTAATTTAGGTATTTGATGGTATAAAACTAATTGATACCCAATAACATTAATGAAAATTTGATGCAAAAGCATATTTTGTCTAAAGCAATCTACATCTACCAATTTTAGTTAGTAGTTAGAGGAGGAAATAAGAGTGCTGCAACATTGTTGCAACTCTACCTTGTTGTCATAGTGTTGCTACTTTGCGTTGTTCTAACAGTGTTGTGACACAACCTCTTGTTACAGTGCCATGAATCCACCATTATTGTTACAATGCTACAACTTTTTCATTGTTCTTCCAGCACTGCAACTCTACCTTGTTAGAACCGTGCTATGACTATGCCTTGCTATGAATCTACCTTGTTGTTACAATGTTGTAACTCCACCTTACTATTACATTTCTATTACTCCACCTTGTTGTGAGTGCGATGCAGTTTCACATATCTTATGGCACTTCATGGTAACTTGGTGGGCCAGGTATACGAAGAAATAATAATTGGTTTGGGAAATGAATGAGAAAGTTGAACCATTACAACTCTCTAGCTTCCAAATCATTGCTTAAGAGAAAAGACCAAGATAAAGGAGAAGGGGAAGAAGAAAAGGGTAGAAGAAATTGTGACACTAGACAGGAATAGAGGAACAAAGGTAAGATGAATAGTTGGTTGCATCTAGTAGTGAAACAAATGATGTATATGCAAATTCATAGCGCAAAGTAGGAATGTTGATAGATTGTAAGCATAAATTATGTTTACATGAATAAGAAATATTAAAATTTATTGTTGTCTCTTATCTTGTTTCCTATAAATCTTAATTTCTCAGTACATTTGTTAGTTTTTAAATTCTATTAACGCTAGTATACATGTAGTTGTACGCTATGTGAGTAGATATTGGGTTCCATTAGTTGGTTGTGTACATTATTTTATGGTCACTTGCATCAATTGGTATTAGAGCTCATTTAAGCTCCTAAGATTGATCTCTTGTTAGTGTTTCTGTAGTATGTGGTTGTGGAAGGATTTGAGAGGGGTTATTCAATGTGATTGCTGGAAGGAAAGCTATGAGAAACCAAGCTTAGATAAGGATTTTGAATGTTATTAAGGTTGAGGGTCACTAAACAACTTGTAAGAATTCCATGATGGAGAGAAGGAGTAGCATGAGGAGGTGTGAGGAACCAAGAATTTGAGGAATTGATGAGGAGATTAGAAGATCTAGAAAATAGGAGATGTGGGGATGCAAAACCAAACTCGGAGTCAGAAGATGAGATTGAAGAAGTGAGAACTATTGAGGATTTGGACCCAACAGTGTATTTGATATCCTTTTTGAAGGACACAAGTAGCGTAAAGGTCGAAGTTTCATGTTATGATGGTAGTTTAAAGTCTAAGACTCTCATTAATTAGATAGGAGAGCATGAAAGGAAGTTTGAGTATGAGAATGTTCAAGACCCCTATCACACTCAATATTTTACGAAAAAAATTAAAGAGGCATGCTACACTTTGGTGGGAAATGCTACATAAATATAGGATAGACAACAAGTAGGATAATATTAGAACCTAGAGGAAGATGGTGAGCAAAATCAAGGAGAAATTCATACTTATTGATTACTAGCAAAATTTGTGTAAGCAAGTATAGAATTTAAGGCAATGAGAGTTGATTGTCCAAGATTGCATTAAGGAATTTTTAAGTTGTCCCTCAAATTAGGGATTAAAGAACTAGAATATCAAAGAGTGGTGAGATACATGAATAGATTAAAATATCATATTTAAGGAGAAATTAACACACATTTCTTTAAGAATGTAGATAAATCCTATCAAGTTTCCTTGAAGGTGGAAGAAAATATTGACATAAAATAACAATAAAAATTTGGAGGAAAAGGACCCAGAGGCATAGGCAGAGCATGTATTGCTAGAGCCAATAAAAATAAAATTGAATCTATTAGTATCCAAAGAAATAAATGATGAAATTTTTGGCATTATGATATAGGTGTTGTCCTTGATGGAAACTAACTTAGATGAAAGGCCACAGTACAGCAGGTTAATAGCAAAGAATTATAGATCAGACTACAAAGAATGAAGAAAGAGAGGTATATGCAGGTTCACCTTGACCAAGGTGCGTATACGTGCAGGTTCATTGAACACAAGTAGCAAATATGTACACACACACTTTCACATAAGGAAAATCACATATATCTTGGAAAACTAAGTTTTTGGTCCAAGGTATTTGCTCCATGGTATTTTGATCCATGGTATTGGTCCAAGGTATCTGGTTCGAGGTATTGACCCTAGGTATTTGGTCCAAGGTTTTGGTCCTAAGCGGTTTTGGTCCATGGTATTGAGAAAGGCCTAAAACTATAAAAGGAGGAGAAGATCATTAGGTCAGGTGTGCAAGTATCAAATATCTGAGGAAGTGTGAGATCTAGTATGCAGTTTATTGGCTTATGGTGTTGTGCTTGATCTGAACCAGGGATGAACCTGAGCAGTTGATGGAGGATAAGATCTAATGATGGATCGGGATCTTAAAGCTTGAAATGAATTATCTTTATATGGTTTGATGATGCTTATTCTAGATCTGTATATTGACGCATGTGTTGTTTTGTAAATACTATGATCTAGGTATAACTGAAGTCTAGAATAGTTGCAGAATTATGAATTAATATTTGCAGATGCATACACTGGTTGGCTTTGAGAAAAGCGCGTATACATGCAGGTTTGACACATGGAAGTAGAGTATACCTTATAAAATATGTTTCGATTGTTTCTGTTTGCTGTTGCAGAGTTCTGGGTTCTAGTTTGGGTTTTGGTTACTGTATTCTGGTGACAGTATTCTGAATGATCAGATTGATGGGTTGTCAAAGTGATTGATTGATTCGGTTGTGGTTGGTTCAGAAAGTGATTGGTTGATGCAAATGTATTTGATGATTGAATTACATTTATGATGTTGTTGATGGATCCAGTTTGAAAATTTATGAAACATGGTCCGTGGAGGAAGAAAGAAAGTCGTAGCCTTCTGTAGGTCACAACCTACATACTAGTAAACATATCGGCTAGTACAAGAGTTAGGGGGTTGTATCTCCCTTCCAGGAGAAGCTGGAGAACGAGAGAAGGTTGTAACCTTTTCCAAGTAGAAGCCTGCATACTGGTATAAGTCTACACCAGTACAAAATTGTAAACAGATTTTCTTATTATTAAAAGAAGACAGAGACGACAACAGCAGGTGGTTTTCACCCACATTGGGTTTCCACCTTATAACTTGGTGTTCATTTGTGTTGCTTATGTGTGATGCTTTATTCTGATTTTATTGCACTGTCTAATAAATCTCTTATATACTGGTTAAAGTTCAATGCGTGATAAATTGGGTAAATCAAAAGTTCTATGTATATATGCTGGTTGCCTTAAGTACAGTTGCGTATACACGCTAGTTCACTTAGCTGAAGTAGCGTATACAAATCTTTTTGGAAAATTAACTTATTGATCTGATAATACTGATTCACCCCCCCTCTCACTATTATTTCCAACAATTGGTATCAGAGCAGGTCCTTCAGAAGAAGCTTGAT
>APFE031676714.1:0-32190 GCA_000404065.3 Pinus taeda | reverse complement strand
AATCTATAAAACTTAATAAATAAGATCCACACACCTAGACTATATTCTAATATCTAAATCATTATCTATATACCATAGTATTAATATAAATATAACCTAAATTATGTCATAAATTCTAAATTAAAATCTAAAACCTATATTAATGTCTAATATGAATTAAAACCTGAGAATGTAAAGGGAAAGGGAGGGAAAAACTAACCTGCTTGACAACTTACCTGGGGTTGGGTTGACGTTTCTTGATCTCGCTAATCAGGGGAAGCCAGCTTCCGCTAATCTCCAAACCGCTGTCTCTGTCCAGATTACAAGGATGCTTCAAGATTTCGAGGGCTTCTCTGATTTTCCGTCTCTGTTGTTGCTCTTCTCTTACGATAATTGAAGCGTTTTCTAAGCAGATGTGTTGTTTAGTCTTCGAGGAGTGCTCTGCCAAGGCTGAGGTACGAGATCTTCCATTCCTGATGTCAGTGCCATGTTCTTTCAGTCTTGTCTGGAGGGAGCGACCAGTTTCACCTATGTAGCTTTTCCCACACGAACAGTCTATTTTATAGACTCCTTTGAGTTGTTGCTTATCAATATCATCCTTAACAGATTTTAAACTTTGTCTGATGGTACCGGGAGCTGAGAATTGAGTTCTGATGTTTTTCTTTCTTAGGATTTTTGCCATTTTATCTGTGACTCCTTGGATATAAGGTAGAAAAACCTTACCACCTTGAGTTTGATCCTGCTCTTTAGGTATGGGAGATGACAGCCTCCTTTCAGCTTTCTTTATGGCTTTATTAATCTCATGATCCTTGTAGCCTATATTTTTGAAGGTTGAAACTAAATGCCTCTTTTCTTCGTTTATATGCTCTGAGTCAGAGATTCGGAGGGCTCTAATGGCAAGAGTGTTCAGGACGCCAAGCTTTTGTGCTGGGTGATGGTGGGAGTCTGCGTGAAGGTAACTCTCTGTGTGAGTTGACTTTCTGAAAACCTTATGGCCCAAAGAGCTATCCTCTTTTCTGATGATGAGAATGTCCAAGAAAGGAATGCTCAAATTCTCTTCAAGCTCCATAGTGAATTTTATGTCAGGGGAAATGGAGTTAAGGTGATTGAAAAACATTTCGTGTTCTGCTTTTCCATGGGTCCATTTTATGTTGGTGTCATCAACAAAACGCTTCCACCAAGCTGGTTTTAAAGGATAAGAATCGAAGGCCTTCTTCTCAAAATATTCAATGTATAAGTTGGCCACAATTGGCGAGAGGGGTGATCCCGTTGCTACACCAGATGTTTGTTCATAGAATGTTCCTTGGAATGTGAATACAGTTGACATTAAGCAGACTTCAGCCAGTTTTGCGGTTTCTGGATCAGTGACACTTCTTATAACCTGAATGGCTTCATCAAGAGGAATCTTTGTGAATAAGGAGACTATGTCAAAGCTCACAAGGATGTCATCCTTTTCCATTCTTTCATTTTTAATAAGATTCACAAAGGCGTGCGAGTCTTTAATGAAGGAGTCAGTGTTTCCAACTAGGGGTTTTAGAATCTTGGCGACATATTTAGCAAGCTCATAGGTTGGGGAGCCAATGGTATTAACTATCGGTCTAAGGGGGGCCCCCTCCTTATGGATCTTGGGTAATCCATAGATTCTAGGGATGGTTTCACAAGAGGGGGTTAATTTCTTCTTCAATTTTTCGTCAAGGCTGGAATCTGCGATAATCTTTTTTACATCCTTAATAATTTTGGCCATGGGATTATTGTCCAGCTTCTTATAACTGCCACAATTTAGGTGATCATTCATTTTCTTAACATAGTCTTCTTTATCAAGGATAACTGCTGCTCCTCCTTTATCTGCTTTAAGAACAACTATCTTGTCATTATTTTGTAAGGATCTGAAAGCCTTTTGTTCTTCCTTACTCAAGCTGCTTTTGGGAGCCTTGGCTTTTCTCATGATGAGAGAAAACTCTTGCCTTAATGCTTCTTTGTCTTCAAGAGGGAGGTTGCTAATCCCATCTTCAATGCTGCAAATCATCTTTTCAATGGGTAGGCTTTTAGGGGCCATTGCAAACCCCATCCCCTTGCTGAGAACATCAACGGCTACCTGGTCAATAACCTCGGAAGACAGGTTAACTACTTTTCTTTTTGATGTTGATCCAAATGAGTTTTCGCCAATCTCCTTGCCACCCTTGCTTAGCACATTGTATTTTACTATATCTTTTTGGATAAGACTGTCAATTATAGCGTTTAGTTCTGGCAATTTCACATCATCATAGAGTTTGTTGACTTTGCCATGCGCATTTCCTCTAAAGACCTCTTCCTTGTTTCCCAAACAATTTCACATCTTGCTTTCCATGCTGAAATGTACTCTGCTTCTGCTAAAGAAGTGGCCATTGTAGCTTGTTTCTCACAACTCCAATATACTGCTATTGACCCCATGTTCATTAAATAACTTGATGTTGATGCTCGATCATTAATACTCCCAACAAAGTCAACATCAAAATATCCACCAAGTACAAAATTTTTAGTCTTCGTGTAAAGAAGACGAAAATCTTTTGTTCCTTGGATATATCGAAGAACACTTTTGGCTGCATTCCAGTGGTTGTCTCATGGTTCCTATATAAAATGTGAAAGAAGATTGACTGCACAACATAGATCAAGACAAGTATATGTCAAATAAATCAAGCTGCCAATCAACTGTCTGTAAGTTGTACTGTCCACCTTTCCCCCCGTTAAAATTTTGAAAGTTTCACGTTTTGCTCCATGGGGGTGAGAACGGGCTTGCAATCTTGCATGCCAAATCTCTGAAGTACCTCTGTTGCATACGTACTCTAAGAAATGAAAATATGATGTGGACGTTGGAAGACTTCAACTCCAAGATAGTAGTGAAGTAATCCGAAATCTGTCATCTTAAAACCTGCATGTAACTCCTTTTTCACTTGTGCAATATGATCATCATGGCTACCAGTAATGATCAAATCATCTACATACATAACAAGAATTACCAGATATTTTCTTTGTTGTCACACATACAAAGTATCATCAGATTCACTTCGTTGAAAACCAAATTTCTTAAGATATTCATCCATCTTTGCATACCAAGCTCAGGGAGCTTGTTTTAATCCATATAAATCCTTGATCAATTTGCAGACTTTATGTTCTTGTCCTTCAACTTCAAAACCAGGTGGTTGGGTCATATACACTTCCTTCTGTAAATCCATGTTGAGAAAAGCACTTTTCACATCCATTTGATGAACTTTCCATCGCTTCTGAGGGGCTAATGCAAGTGTTAAATAGATGGTGTTCCATTTAGCTGTAGGAGAAAAAGTTTCTTCATAATGAATGCCTTGCTGTTGTGCAAAACCTTTTCCAACAAGTCATGCTTTATACTTTACAAGTTCTCCTTTCTGATTATATTTAATTCTGTAAACCCATTTGCATCCTATGGGCTTAACATTTGATGGAAAAACAACAAGTTTCCAAGTGTTGTTATTTATTACTGCTTGATATTCTTCAACCATAGCTTGTTCCCATTCTTTATGTTTTACTACTTATTTTTATGTGGAAGGTTCAGTAAAATCATTTTCTATTAATGAAAAATTTCCTTCACTTCTATGTGCCCTTCTCGTCCCTGTTTTATTTTTCTCATCAGGATTTACATCTTTTAAAAGTTGAACTGCCCATTTGGGTAGTTGGTGCTCACTTGTTTGTGCTTCTGTAAAATCTCCATCATTGTAAAGAGGAGTAATATAAACTGATGTTCTTCGTTCAGGTGAAGACTGTGGAGAATCACTGTCAGAAGATCTGTTGCTGATTGGAGATGTGGATAAACTGCTAGAAGACCCAGAGGATGTTGTTGATGTAGATGGACTGGATGACTCATCTTCAGAGGAAGGAAAATCAAGTTCATACCAATGTGGTGAAGTTGGTTGACTTTGCATTTTTCCATTTCTTTTACTTCCCTTAGTTTCTAACTTGTTAAGAAGATTTTCGATTTCTTCAGCACTTTTACTCTCAGTTTCATAAAAAATGACATCGTTGCTCATGATGAATTTTCCATTGGTCAAAAGAAGACACCCTTTCTTCTAATCAGAATAGCCAATGATTGTGAATTTTAAACTTCTTGAGTCAATCTTAGTTCATTTTTCTTTCGGAACTAAGGCATAACATATTGATCTAAAAAATCTAAGATGTTTAACTCGAGGTTTGAAACCAAACCATGCTTCATAAGGTGTGATTCTATCTAAAGAAGCAGTTGGAGATCTATTTCTTAAGTAGACATTTGTATGTATTGCTTCTGCCCAATATGTTGGACTTAACCTCTTGAAATTTAACACGGATCTCGCCATTCCTAACAAGGTGCGGTTCATTCTTTCAACTACTCCATTTTGCTTTCGAGTGTAAACATTAGTAAGATGTCATATTATGCCATTTTCATTGAATAAGTTTTGAATTCATTTGAAGTGAATTCTCCCCCATTATCCGTCCTAAGAGTACTTATCTTTTCTTTGACTTCTTTTGCAACATGTTGGTGAAAAATTTTAAACTTATCAAATGCATTCGAATTGTTCTTCAAGACGTAAACCCAAGTCATTATGTTGAAATCATCAATGAATAGTAAGAAATATTTGCAACCACCAAAGGAAGTTTGTAGTGGCCCACAAACATCACTATCAACTACTTGTAGCCGCTTGTTTCCATGCCATGAACTTGTTGGAAAACTTTCTCGACTTTGTTTGCCATAAATGCAAGCTTCACATTTAGCAGTTTCTGTTTTGAAAGTGGGAAGTCCTTTAACCATTCCTTGCTTCTGCAGTTGAGAAAGACTCTCAAAATTTAATTTTCCATATCTTACATGCCATAGTCATATAGGTGAAATCCCTATACTCACTGCCCCCGCAAAAATTAGAATGCCTTGGAATAAATGTCCCTTTCATCCATAACAATTTTCCATCTTCATAACCTGTCATGACTATTTTCAAGTTTTGTTTGACTGAATTAATCTTGACTAAACCATCTTCCATAATCACCTGATGTCCTGCTTGTCGAATCGTGACTAAAGAGGCCACATTTTTCTTAAAACTTGGTACATACCATACATTGAAAATCATTTTTTCTCTAATGCCATGGAGAAAAACTTTAACTACTCATTTCCATAAGTAGTATGTTTTGTATCATCAACAAGAAAAATGGAATTAAGTTGGCAATCTTGAAAATTCAAAAAAAAATTCACATCAACAAGTCATATGCTGAGTTTCCCCTGAATCCAAGATCCAGGCATCTTCATAGTCACTTCTAATATGGGATGAAAGTTGTGATGCTGGCGAGGAAGTAAAAACATATTCTAAGTTATCATCATCTTGATCATTTGCAAATTACATTGAATGCTGCTGAAACTTGGGAATTTTATTAAGTGAAGTTTAACAATCTTTAGGATAATGGAAAAATTTATTACATCTTCGACACACACTTTGACTTAAGTCTCTTCCTCTTCCTAAAGATTGTCCTCTGCCTCTGCTTTGACTTCTATGTTGAGATTGTCCTCTACCTTGATTATTATTTCCTTGTCCTTGAAAATTGCCTCTTCCTTGGTTGTTTCCTCTACCTTGAAAATTACTCCTTCCTGAACTGTTGCCTCTATTAAAGTTGTTGCATGTGCTTTGGCTTCGACCTTGACTTTGTACATTATGTGTTGCTTGATACTGATTGCCTCTGCCTCTCCCTCAATAATTGTCTACTAATGATTTAATAGTGCTGGCCTCTGTGAGAAAAACATCTTCACCGACTTTCTTCTTCTTCCCAAAAGTTTTATCATGTTGAGTCAACATTTCAAAAAGCTCATCAAACTTTAGTTTCTCTAATTTTCCAGTTAACTGTAGAGTCTCCAAAAAATGTGTGTAGGAAGAAGGAAGTCTAGCAATTATAATTGTTACCATAAAACTATCATCTATTGCTGGAAAACCAACAGTAATGATTTCCTAATATTCTGAAGTCTTCAGATATATTCAAGTACATCACCTCCTTCAGTCAATTTTTGTTGTAACAATTTTAATTGTGGATCAACTTTCTTTGATTCAGGCTAAGTATCAAAGAGGTCTTTAAATGTTTTCAAAGCAGACCATGCATCTGTAGCATTTTCTATATGGACATACATTTCATCATTCACAGAAGATTTAATAAGAGCTAAGGCTTTGGCATTCTCAACTTCCCATTTTGCTAGTGCAGCTGCATCTGTGGGTTTATTCAGCTAAACATCTCCATCACATATACCCTACCATAATTCATTGTAAATGAGAGTGCTTTCGATGAGACGGTGCCATGTTTTATAAAATTTTGTGCCTTCAAGTTTGTCTAAATCAGAAAACAAATTAATCAACTTAGACATTGTAGCATTGAAGCGTCACAACAGAAATGACAAGAGAGTCAACACAACACACCACACAAAAACCCGATCTATCGAGGCTTGGCCTAGACCATCATATAGTCGTTGAAGGAGGAGAAAAATGACTGAGCTTTGTACTTGGCTCTAGTCAATTTCTCAAAAGATTACAAGGTAACTTTCAAAATTTGACTTTTACAATGATGCTCTTGCAAAACTTGATAAAACAAAAGTTACCCCCCCTCAAAGTAAATACTTTGAGTTGCAATGCCACACTTATCTAAAATCTCCTTATTGATCAAAAAAAAATTATTGCGCTAAACATTTACAAATTACAAATAAAACTCCTTATTACTCCAAAAAAAAATTTACAAATCACCTTATTGGTCCATAAACAATAAATCCCCAAAAATAAAAAAAAAATCACTAGATCTCTCCAAATTACAAATTATAAAATATAAAAAAAAAAAACTTTATTTCTCAAAAGTATTTTATCCCTCCATTATCTTTACAAATAAACTTTCCAAAAATTTTCTCCATATACCCTCACTGAAAATCCACGTACTTTTCATGAAAATTTTATGTGCAAATAATATTCATGTGAGTTTAAATGTGTAGCTTCATGATTTAATATCAAAATTCACTTGTAAATAAATGTGCACTTTTCAAATGCATTGAGGGATTAATAAATAACACCAAATATTGTGCCTTAATTTCATTAGCATTGCACCTTTATTAAAAAACTTTTCATTGTTCCACACAGGCTGGCAACGCATGCTGGCAACGCTAGCTGGCAATTGTGCTTGCAACAAAAAAACACAAAGAAACTCAACAATATTTTGATGTCCTTCATTAGCCAAAACCTTCACATCATTAATAAATGCTACGATGCCCTAACTAGAAATTTCAGACAACTTCTTCTCTGCTATTTCTTTTCCATCTTTTGTGTTTCCCTTGTATACAGCGCCATGAAAATTATATGTTGACTCTATGAGTGCTTCCATGGAAAATATATTTTTTTCCTGATTTAGTGTCCATTATGAACCATATTCATGTATGTCTTCACCCAGTGCAAAGGGTACTGGCCTCCTTGAAATCGCAGATTTCAGTTTGCTCTGCATGGTAAACAGACAGATGACTGATGCAAGGAGAACGCCTCCCAAAATCCCCACAATAGTGTGTATTATTTTTGAGGAACCTTCCCTCCAGAAGTAGTAAGAACAATTGTGCTGCAAGAACAATAGAGGAAAGTACACCTCTGTCCTATGGTTATATATTATACTTCAAACAATTTTGATCCTCAAAGTTAAAATATAGCCCTAATTATCACTTTTATTGTGCACATTTGTTCAATTTGTTTCAGTTCTTCGCCTAAAATCTCTAACTAATCAAGAACTGCTAATTTCTATCTCGTTGTCATTACGGCCAGAATTTATTCCGATCTCGTTGTCATCATGACTAGTATTGCTATTGTAACTACTGATAGAGAAAAACTAGATATTTCATAAACTATGGAATAATTGATAAATTATTATTTAAGAATAAAAGTTAACGTTTACTAACTATGGGTAACAGAATTCTAACATTAACCTTAATGTATGTTACCTAATCATGTCAAACTACATCATTTATTTCCTAATTTAAATAATTTAAATCATCCTTTGTTACATTAATGTTTATTCTTGTTAAAGGAAAATTCATTAAGGTTTATCCTTGTTAAAAGAATGTGTTATAATCATGTCATAAGTGAAGAATTTTTTTCCTTAAAGTATAATTTAAAATTTTGGTTTAAATATATTTCTTTCTACATATAGAAATAATCAAAATTGAAATAGTTCTATACTATATATATTACATGGATTAAAAAAGTATATTATTTAATATTACGCATATAAGTTTAAATAATTTAATCAACACATTGTGCTACATTAAAGTTTATCATTGTGTTGTGTCACTCAACAACCCACCCATTCTGATTAGATAGGTTAACTTACATAATAATGGGGACCCTTTTAAATTTTTAATTTAGAGTCTTGTAAACAATTATATAAGACAAGATATTCCAAAAAACTAAAAAAATATGTTATTCGAGCTTAAGTCTTAATTCTAGTGGCATTCAAATGACTTAAACAAAGATTTAAAAAGACTACTCATATATATGATATATCTAAACACATGAATATATCAAAACATCGTATCAAGGATAAGTGCAATGTCACTTTCCCATATTTAATGAAGTATTGAAAATTCTTATATAAATTTAACAAAGAAACAAACACTCTGTGCATGATAATCTTATAGCTTGGCCCGCCAACAAGCCAAATCGGCATTGAATCCTGCTATCGCAAGAGTTATATCGACATTCCTTTCTGTTAAAAAATTATGACTTTATGATAAGTATTTTCTCTGATATCAAAATTACTCCATCAACGTTTTGCTAGCGCAATACTAATATCTCATTGCAAAACTAAAATCAAATCTTTCCTTAAGAACCCCTAATGTGATAAACTTTGACATACGCCTTTGCACTATATATTTTAATTATTATTCAATTGCATATCAGCAAATGAAAATATCACTATTTGGAAGATATGCATGCAAAAGAAACTTGCAATGCAGAAAATTTGACGAAGCGATAACCTGTATAAAGATCATGTGAATACATGTTTTTCATTTATGATTAGTTGTAACACTATTTATGATTCTTGAAAATGGAAATGATCTCATCATTTTGATCTAGTGTTTTGAGGTTTTTCATTAATCATCTATGTGATACCACTCGCTCATTTTTGCCATAAGTTTTGAATTCTAAGTGTATTTTCATCATTCTCTGTGTTATTTCTTCTGTAGGCTAGTCTTGATAATAAGAACCTGGGTGAAATGTCAAGATCTATTACAATGAAAAAAAACTTGTGGTGCAACCATAGCGTGCTCTGCCTACTCCAAAAGTAATTGATATGCCCCCATTATTCTATGATACCAGATGCACTAGAGATTCTGAAATTTCTTTCTGGGAAGGCATGTACAAATTGTTCGATGGGGAAGAGCCCAATGTGGTAATAAGGAAAGTCATAGTTGATGATTCTTCATTAACTTATGTAAGTACTTAGGGAAACATTGTGAATTCCCACCTCCATTGAATTGATGCTTAGCCCAAGATTCTATCCTACACTGATTTGGTTAGATGGGTTATGAATGAGGTGGACATCGTAGATAGGACCTTCCTAACCTTGAGGACACAGACGCTAATTGGGTCATTAAGAGCTGAGAACTTGAGAAATATGTACCACTTTCTAGAGACATAAAAGATATATCAGAAGTCATTTCTTCAGAAGCTCGTAGCCGAAAACATAATTCAATCAATGGCAATAAGGTAGTGGAGGTAGGATTTGAGAAAACACAAGCACGAAGAGAAGGAACAAGACTATAAACAAGTGGAAAAGTTAGCTAAGGCTCACTTCAACCTAGAGGAATTAAATAAATTCAAGGAATAGATAAGTAAAAGGTTGGAAAACCTCACTCCTGATGTATTGAAGATTTCTCAACGAGTCCTACAACTAGATTAGGTTTTAGCCCAATATTCAAATGATTGTGATACCAAATAGGAAAACAATGAAAGTGAAAAATTAGAATATCACATTGATGAATCATAGTATACCAACAATTTGGATAAAGTATGGATTTTTTTTTACCAAATTATCAATACTGGAACTCAGGGGCACAAATCTCAACTCCAAAATAAACACTTAATACTCATGAAATCACTAAGTAGATCCCGCTCAATACTGGGTCTTCTGATAAAGTCTTCAACACTCGTGACTTGGAATTGATCACATTCACTTTTGAAGTTATTCTTATAGTTGAAGAAATACCTCCTCTCAATGTATTTTACAGTATGAAACACAGGGTTGTTATGAGTAGACAAACAAACACAAAGAGGGTTGAGCAATTCCAAGCACTAGTTACTAGAGATATACCACCATATTTTGTGTGCAAATATCCAAAAACAATCCCTTCTAATCATCTAACTAGGCTATCACAGTTGGCAGGAGCATATGCTACATCCACTATTGATAAGGCCTCAGAAGTAAAAGAACTAATCAAAGACGAGGATAACAAAATCCTACAGTTGGAATATGAATTACCAAATGCAAAATAGAGTATTGATTAAGGATGTCATGTACATGTAACCAAATTAGAGAAAAAATTTGATGAGATCAAGCTTCAGCATGAAGCTGACATCCAAAGAAAATATGATCAATGACATCAAATCTAGATCAGTATCTCTCAATTGAAGAATAATCCTAAGATTAAGGATTTCAAAAAAGAAGTAGGAGAAATCAATATTCTCCTTTCTTAGCAACATGTTTTTTTTATACGATAAACTAGCAACAATCAATGATCTATGTCAAATAAGAGATTCACTAATGAAACATTTGTCCAATCTAACGACATACTTTGATGACATTAAAGAACAATTCTTCGTTTATATTAGATGGTATGACGATGTAGATGGAAGAGAAACGTATCCTCTAAGGATTGGGGATTCATAAAAAGAAATCCTCCCTAGGCACAGGGACATAAAAATAAAGCAAGCTAAAGCAGTTATTTTTAGTGTGAGCGACATTGCAAGAAACATTACTGAAACCATCCACGATAATAGTTTTTGGTTCTAATGTAATTCAAGATGTCTAGTTGATGCTTTCCTCGATGTCAAGACATTGTTGAAATATTGGCAAGATTGGTCCAAGGCAAAGGAAGATAACATTAAAAAGTTATCGATGTTAAATCTTGAACATTATTGGCAGTACTTGGTGAAACCGCATTACCAATGGTTGATGTTACGGTGCCTATCAAATTCCACTTCACATAACCTCCCAATGCTCTATAATGTTGTGTATGCAAGAGTGATACATCTAAGGAAATATCATCCTCCCAAATTAGACCCAATGGTGGATATTTATGAACTAAGGCAACAATTGGGAGGGAAACCAACCTCTCATTCTTTATGAAATATTGAAACAAACTCTATTTTTGTCCTTTTGGTTTTATTTCAAGGATGGTTTGTTTAGACCTCCTCAACATCTCATTTATTTTCTACTTTTACAGTTCGATTTCTAAGTTATAAATACCCTTTCATGTCTTTTGTAAAATGGATCTAATTTTTGTAAAGAATGCTTTAGAAAGTTGCAATATTGTACTTTTTAAAACCATCTTAACAGGAAAGCTAAACCAAGACTATTTTCTCATGAGAAAAGCATTGATATATTAGGTACTTCTATATTTATGTTATTGTTGTGTCTATATTTGATCAATAGCCATTTTTTCTAAATTGTTTTTCTATATATGATCTTTAAATGTAGTTAAGCACTTATTCATGTCTATCGAATGTGCGAAATTGTCATATTTGAATATATGTGTAAAAGAAGTCATACTTTCATGCAATATGTGTGAAAAAATAATTTTATTGACTATTTAATCAACTTAATTATCTTACTCTTATTAACTTCTTGAATCGTTAAATGATCTATATTATCTTGCATATTAGAGAGTCTTCCAATCACAAATATAAATACAAGTTAAGTCTTGGGATATAGATAGATAGATAGATAGATAGAAATATATAAGTATATTGCTTTTAGTTCTATTCATCACATCCATTTCACTTTCTTTATACCTCACATTCCACTATTTGTTTTTAAATGCAATGGAGTCCCATTATCCCTAGTCAAAGGCGTTATTCCAAATGGAAAAGGAATAATTTTCAAGTTCCCAACTGGGTGGTTATCCTCGATGTTGAGGCAACAACATTTCAAGACTTTAACATTTTGGCGCTAGAAGCAGGGTCCTGACTATGAATGGTGACAACATTTAATCCCAAATTGAAAGGCCATCAAAAGATTTATTCTCCCTCAAGATCTCCCCCAACTTCCATATCTCATTCCAAATCTCATACTCCCAGACTGGAAGATGTAAAACCAACGAAAAAATATCCTAGCACACACCCTAAGCTATCTAATCAACCTCCTTCTTAGGAGGTACCTAAGTTTTTGTCCTTAATTCAGAAAATAAAAGGAATTTCCATTTCATATTAAAGGCCACAAGAATTTGAGTTATCTAAAGGTAGTGTATCTACATCTTTCCACACTTCTCGTATTTCGACTCGATCCCAAAGTGAGAAACTTGGGGTTACTCCATTTGAGTTTTCCTTACCTTCCTAACAAAGAAAGACTAAAAAATCTAAATCACAATCATCTACTAGTGATATTCTATATTGTTCTCCACCAGAAACACCTTCATTTTATCCTTCATCATCATCTTCATCTCATCTGATCAACCCTTCCACTCATACCCCTCATTTTCAATCGATTGATGCTAGTTCAACTGGTAGTAGCACAAAGGATACAACTTCTTCCACACAATAACCCTCTTCTACTATTACAACTTATTCTACCCAAATTCCCATAATGGACAGAGTACCATGGAATAATCCTACATATTTTCAAATCACACCACCTCTTCATCCTCTACCTAGGCATCCTGCAAAATGTTTGCTTAAATTTAATCCTGATGATGGACTCCCTGTTGAAGAACATCTCCATAATTTCATCCTACCCATTAATATTATTGGAGTGGTTGAAAAATATTTTGAAGCTAGAATTTTTCCCTATACCTTTGAAGGATCTACAAATTCATGGTATTTTTCATTACCACTAGGATCTATCGATGTTATTAGGAAATCTAGTATCCATGTGGAGCTGCTAGTCCCACTAAGACGGGTACATATCTTAGAAACAAACAAACTAAATTTACTTTCATTTTCATTTATGAGAAGTTTATAGGAGAGGAGCAAATAATACCAACCTCAATCTTTCGTTTGGTTTCTTGCTTGTTCCTTCTCCCCTCTAACAGATCTTTACCGCTCCTTCCTTGATTACACCACTTCAAAGAGCACCTGTAAAGTCAAGGAAACATAATACCTTTAAAGTACAGAAATATACAATCATAACCAATATAGGACCAGATATATATTGACCGCACAAATGCATATATCATCAAATATACAAGAATGCGGAGGAAAACTTAAATAGATTTATCGATATAAAGATTAGAAGAGAGGATTACAACCCATTGATCTGACCCAGTGTCATCCTCCTAGCATGAAAGCCCTTCAGCACCTCATGAAAATCTTAGATCACCCAACACTAAGATGTTCCACCAAGAAACCAACAACACTTCCTTACAAGATACAAGATTCTAGCCTTTGGATATCTAGGATGAGGGATCCATATATAAATGTTTACAAGGGGGTGAGTCAGCTTCTAGAATTTTGATTAGTGGCCTCTCTCTGATAGTTCTTGATTCCACTTGGAGATTAATGATCTCTTACTCATCCCTAGGTGAATTCAGAGAAGTAAGTGTCACAGGAGAAGTTTTTTGAAGATTCCATGATTATCCACCTTGCAAACTGTCTCTGCCATTTGTCTACTCTCGCCCATCGTACCGTACAGAAGGGCTTTTCAGTATGCATCACACTTTTTTCATGTGGAAGGTGAGATGCATCACACCCTTAGCACTGAGTAGTCTGTATGGTCTAGTTTCGACCAGTTCTAAGCAGTTTTCCATGGAGAACTTCTGGGAGATGATGTAATCCACTGGCCTTGTTCCTTTAGGGTATGAAACAACACTTTTAGGGACTTAGAAGCCCTTGGTTTATGGACATATATGATTGGGGTTGCAGTTCCTAAATATGTCTATAAGATTTGCCCCCTAAAGCATGAGGTCATAAATCTTTTGATGTCGGATGAAATGATTTATCATGAAAGTCCGAGGTTTTTCGAACTGGAAGGCGACATGTAATAAGATACAATACAATACATTATCTTCATAATATTTTAGTGATCTAGCTAAGGTGGGCATTCCCATGCTTAGCTTTATAAATTCATTTTCTTTTACATAGGACAGACAACCATCTGTGTAGCAGACTGATGATTCTGATAGAGCCATCATCCTTTGATTCGGATGATAATTTGTGGAGCAATGATATACATTTGATGTCTTTATTTTCCTGAATATATCACAGCCTGGATGGATGAAACTAGGTTCGGGGTCTTCAAACTCATTCAATGTTCGCCCAAAGTACAAGTCAATCCATGTAAAAAATGTTCTGGAGTCAAACATGGAAAGACATCGCTTGATTACCAGCCAATGATGTAAGTTGTTAACATGCATGAGAGGAATTACCGTTAGTGATGATGAACCTCAAGGTACAACAGTACAATTCATGTGGTGTGAAAATGGGACTTGGCATTGAACACCATGCAAAATATTTTGGTCAAAGGCCATTGGTGTAAACCTATCGTTGGAAGTGAGAAACTCGCCATTGAGGCATGCAAGCTTCAAAGTACTGAAAGGGTTGTTCCTAGGTCGACTTCTTGGATAATAAGCTATCGTCAACAAGAAGTGACCCATCGTGGGAGGACCTTGATGAATCCACATCGATGACATGGAACGGAGCAAATGATTTTGTGGAGGTTAAAATGACTTGATGATACAGGGTTCACGGTGGCGGTGATGAAAGAATGAAGGGTGAAGGTATTGCAGTGGGTGAGACACAAGTTGGGTTGGTGAATTCTCTAATCGACTTCTCTTGAACATATCGACAACACTGAAATGGATTGTTAGCGTTAACCCCAAAGATGGATGGTACGATGGACCAACGGTAATATGACCGGTGAACGGAATAACCCAACCCGACTCAATCATGGTGATGGAGTGAAAGTGTCATGTTCAAGTGCGACTTGCTACCAATAAAGTTTCTTCAAGTTTTCTTCCCAATTTTTCCCCATTCATTGCTGACTAGTACCTCTTTATTTTTATCAAGCTTGAGGAGGATAACATATGCTTGTTCTATAATTTTCGCTTCAGGCAAACCCGTCACTATGTTTTAACGAGCCTAGCAACAATGAAACGCATTCTTGTCTATATGGACAAGTTTGTCGCTATTGGTTTTAACGAGTTTAACGACAAAGACAACTCAGTCCTTTTTCAATGTTAGAGAGTCTGAAAAGGGATGGAAAGGAAACTCCAGTAATCCTTTTTCGTCATATAATCCCTTAAGTCTGAAAAAGTATAAAATAATATGAAATGGATGAATTTTCGATAGTTTTAATGAGCCGAACAAGACAAGTGCTTGATCGTTTTGTGTAATAATCCCTCAGGTCCAAAAAGATTAAAATCTAGAGGAGGGATAGCACTTCTGATAGCTTTAACGAGCTGGAGAGGCCAATTGCTCAGCAATCTTTACATATTTTACGAGTTAGATGAAAAGAGCTTAAAGGAGTCTCGTTTTTTAAGAACGTGTGATATTTTTGGGTAGCAGCTGGTTCCAAGTAAGGTTTAGAATTTTACAATCACGGCAATGTTACAAGGATGGCTAACAAAATCACTCATCACAGTTGTTCCTCAAAAGGGTAAATAATCAAATGGAGGCATATGATCGACTAAAATAGAGTGGAGGTGATGGTAAGAACATGACCAAGGCTCAAAAGCCAATGATAATGCATTCACAATGGTTATTTACCAGAGATTGGTTCATTTTCTAATGAGCTTAAACTCTAGTGGAACGTATGCTCATTGCTTAGGTTTAATTTTTAACCAGCTTGAACTTTGCGTAAAACTTCTCGTGATAATGGTCATTGATATTTGATTCATCATTACCACTATGTTCTTTCGACGGTCGTACTATCTATTCAATTTCTCCATCAAATTGATTAGAAATGAGAATACATGTTTGAATAATGAGTTAAAACACTAATAACTTGAATTACATGAAAAGTAATTTAAAAGTAGTTTTTACCCCTCATTTTACCATTCCATTTGAATTTGGGATTGTTGGAGCTTTGGAAGTGTTTTTCCCCTTGATTTTCACTAGCTGATTCCAGGAGATTTTGTGGATGATTCTTGGCACTGTTTGGACCAGGTAGGAGCTAAACCTGAGCTCTTCAGTTGCATTCTTTCCTTTTCGAATTTTGAGCATGTTTCCTTGCTTTTATGAGCCTCTGGGGTTTGAACAATTCATTCTGCCTCCATTGCATCCTGTGTATATCGAAAGCTGTGATGTATACTTGGTTGGCCATTGGCTAGTCAATATGCATCTCACCCAATACACAGCTAGGGTGCGATGGGCACAAGGAGGGAAACTTGTGCATTGTTTTTTCATGGATATTTTGCCTTTTTTTTTGACAAATCAGGATCCTGACTCTTCTCTTATTTTTTTTACAGACTCATAGGAGAAAAATGGTTGTTACATGGCAAGAACATGAGCATGAAGAAGAGGAAATGGTTTCTTTACATGATCCAGGTACGGTAACTGCATTGCGGAACTTTGGTTTGCTCAAGTTCTTCTACATATCTAACATGAGGCAACAAATCAAATTGTTGCAATATTTCCTCGATGCATGGGATCCTACCAACAAAGTGTTCCAAATCAGAGGCAAATCCATCCCCTTGACTATTGTGGACATCTACTTTTTGACCAGTTTATGGAGGCATGGTGCCCCTCTCTAACTATCAAGTTCCGCCCGTGGGGGCGAATCTGTGAGGGATTATATTCACTGACACTGTAGAGAAGGATCTCAGCCGAGCAAGGACAACAAGATCAACATTCAAGATGTTAGTGACTAGTCCTTGAGGACTATCTTGTTCACCCTTCCTAGACTAGCTAGTAGTGCAGCTCTTCACTTGGCCAACAGGTCCTATATGCACTATGCCTTGGAATGCCTCAAACCGAAGGTGTTCAACTAGTGTGATGGAGTACTTTCAGTGATAAAAGAACAACCTACCATGGTGAAAAATGGATAATATGAGAAATTTGGCTATGGTTCCATTTTGACCACTTTCACCTTCGAGAAGATCCCACTGATGCAGCGATAGTACATTTCACTTGTTTGCCGCCACTAACTGAGCCACGGATGCAGAGATGGGTTGACCTTATGGCCCTACATGCTGGTCAGCTGCAGTTTTCTTTCTCTGATGCCTTCTTCAAGTGGTTCAACTATCAGGAGATGGTTTATCTTGAGTGTCTGTATGCTGGTATGGATTTCCGAGGTGACCCAGATTTGGTGCTGTCGGCTGGTGACCAATGGAGTGTTATAGGTAAAATCTTTGACCATATTCCTATTCCTAGTAGGAGAGGTTGTAGGGAGGGCTATCCTTTGTGACCTCGATGTGGCGGAGAGTCTTACAGCATTACAGGATCAGATTGAGGGTCTCACCCTTGGTATCATAGATGTGAGGACTGATGAGTTTCCTCTGAGATTACAGCGACATACTACTGGCGTGTCAAGTTGATGGACTAGGATTTTACGCATGATTGCACAGGCGGTGACTTGTTATCACCAGCACCATTAGACTAGGGTGCCCCCTAGTATTTTGAGTCAGTGGGTCATTTGACCAATTTTGTCTTGGACACAAAACACTTTATGTAAACCATAAATAGTTATATATATTTTTTAATTTCGGAGCTTTATTTCGGTTAAGTTATATGATCCTAATGCAAATATTGATGAAATTCTTTCCTTTTATAAATGTCACAAATGTCTATCCAACACATAATTTGCCAATGAATTTGTTAATGTGTTTAAGTTTCTGGAAATATGTTGATATCGGATAGAATCGAACTATATTTGCAAAATCTTGACCCTTAGGAACATGTGATAGATAGTTGGATTCCGCAGGAAATGGATGTCGGTGAGAAATAGAATGACGAGTCCTGAGTCTAGCCTGACAACAAGTTGGTGTATGCCATGCACGATGGAATTAGAGAGCAGCTTTATCAACACGCTATATTCAGTGATGTTTTTCATTGATTAACCAATACATACCCCTCTGAAACTCACCAACTCGCCGCTTGGATCAAAGATGGCCCAGGCCGTAGAAGATAGGTTTTGTGAACTACGACTCGCTCCGTCAACATATCCAACAAATGATTCCAATAGGTTCGAAATCTGCAACAAATAAAAAAGTGGATTACCTAACCAAAATGATTACTCTTAGCAAAAACAAAAATGTAACAAAAGCATTTGAAGAGGTTACTACACTGAGTCAAGAATAGTAATGCTTAAGGTACAACCCGTTTTGGGGTTGCAACAGTGGAATCCCATCATAATCCACTAACTTGTAGGATCCTTTTTCTAATACTCACTTAACAATATAGGGGCCCATCCATAAATATTGGAACTTACCTGCCCCAAAATTATCAGACTCCTGGTCGTAAAGTAAGATGAGATCACCTTCTAAGAAGACACGAGGTTTGACATTCTTGTCAAACTATGCCTTGACTCGTTTCTTATGTGCTTCATTAGCCAAGGTAGCATCACGATGGGTTTCACCCAGTTGGATTAATTTCAAGAAACGAGCCTCTTCTTCTGTATTTCCAAGGAGAAGATTGACTGCGAGTTTGAGGGACGAGATTTCACACTGAACTGGTCAGATTGCTTCCAAACCATACAACAGATGAAAGGGTGTAAACCTGGTCACATATCTCACTGATGTCTGGTATGCCCACAAAGCTGAGTACAGGATTAGGTGCCAACTCTGTTTATGGACTCCAATCATCCTTTGCAGCATGCACTTAAGGACCTTGTTGATTGCCTCAACTTGCTCGTTAGCTTGCGGATAATACAGAGTAGAGCTATCGTGGGACAATCCTAATTTGGCAACCAACTCAACCATCATGTAATTGCGAAAATGCGATCCATGATCTATGATTATAGCTTTTGGAACACTGAATCTGGAGACTACATGATTGAAAAGGAAAAGAGTAGCTGTTTCGCTGCTATCATTTAATGTAGGCATCACCTCGACCCAATTCGTAAAATAGTTAACTGCGACTATGATATAACCATACCCCCTACCCAAGGTGGGGTTACATGTCATGAAATCTATGCCCCATTTGGTGAATTTCCCAACAACAACTATTGGTTGTAGAGGTGCAGGTGGTATTTTGGTTTTGTGGTCGAAGATTTGACAAGCATGGCAACTTTTGATCACGGTTATGCAATCCTTGAACATTTTTTGCTAGAAGAATCCTACTCGTAAAATCTTTTTTTTTTGTAGTGTAACCGGATTGATGCCCCCCACATGCGCATGAATGACAATCATTCAGGACTTTTTCGGCCTCCTCATGGGTGAGGCACCTCCGCAGAACTATATCGATATCATGACGGTAAAGCATATCACCGATGATCATGTAGGCTTTTGCTTGGTATCAAGTACGTCTTTGATCTGAGTGGGAGGTATTAGACCTATAATTTTTGGTTTAGAGATAGATGATTATATCTCCATACCATGTTTCACTTGAAGATATCAGAAACAAAGATTCATCCACAATTGTTTCATTGGATGTTCAATCATTGGACGATGATGGGAAGTCACATAGTAACTCCGCGAAAACCAGGACTTTCTTTGATTTGGATTTTATGAATTCCAGATCAAACTCTTCCAAAATTCCTATCCATTTGGAATATTCCCCCCAGTAACTTTCGTGATAGGATGTAAGTCATGGGGTTGCAATTTGACAAAATAATAGTCTTTCGAAAGAGGATATAGTGTCGAAATCTCTGTATCACCTGAACAGCTACAAGAGCCAGCTTTTCAACATAGGAGTACTTGGTTTCTGTATCATTTAAGTTTCGACTTAAATAATAGATAGGATGTTCAATTTTGTTGTCTTATTGAACTAAAACCATTGCTATGGTCATATCTGCTGCAGCCAGATACAGGTTAAAGTCCTTTTGATAATCAGGAGCATATATTAATGATGCCATTATTAGGGAATCCTTTAGTGCATCAAAGGAAGCTTGTGCAACCTGATCCCAGATGAAGGGTACTTCTCTCTTCAACAGACGCGTATAACCTTTAGCAAGTTCGGCATAATTTGGAATGAATCTCTTAAGAAAGTTTGCTTTCCCTTGGAATTTTTGAATTTGAATTAAATTTGAAGGTGGAGGCCAATCAATGATTTCTTGAACCTTACACGGGTCGAGAAAAATCTCATCCTTTGAGACTATAAAGCTAAGTAAATGACCAGAACTGACATAAAACACACGTTTGTGTGGATTGAGTCATATCCTGTAGTGTCGGCAACGTAGAAATATCGCTCTCAAATGCTGCAGATGATCGGTCTGCTTTCGCGAATGAGCTAAAAGATCATCGAGATATGGTTGAATGATGTTTTGGATGTCATGGAAGGCATAATTCATTGCCATCTGGAATGTTTCCCCTACGTTCTTAAACCAAAATGTAGCTTGCGATATGAAAATGTGCCCCACGGAAAAATAAATGCAGTCTTTGACTGGTCATGTGGGCGGATATTTATTTGATTATACTCGCAAAATCACTCCATAAATGAAAAGATTTCACATCTGGTGCATTCATCAAGTATCTGGTCAAGGAAAGGTGTAGGGTAGTTGTCTTTTGGACAAGCTTGATTTACATCTCTATAATCGACGCACACTCTAATCGTTCCTTGCTTTTTCATTACACGAACAATATTTGATACCTAATTGGTTATAGGAATGGCTAAATGAAATGAGCATGGAGACATTTTTCAACTTCTGCCTTGATGGCAACAGCTTTCTTTGGGTGCACCTGCTGAAGTCGTTCTCATACTGGTTTGACATCTCGATACATCTTAATTTTGTGTTCAACTATGCTCGAGTCAATGCCTGACATTTCTTCATGCAAAGACATCTCTTAACTCGCAAAAGAGAGCGTAATATACTTCAAGTTCTGAACGAGAAAAAGATCTTCTGACATGAATATTCTCTACAACATTTGGTTTGGTCTAGATATTGATGGCGATAGTCTCTTAAATATTGGAAAAGTTTCGCTCGGAACCCACCGTATTTACAATATTTGATAGGAAATAAAAAACTGAAGGATGATCAAGGTCACTGGAACAATCTTCTTTTTAATCTGGAAGATGGAAATGATGGTGGTAATCTTCCCATGGTTCCCCGTCAATCATCATTGACTGAACAATTCCTTCTTCTGTAGAATGTACATGCGAACAGGGATCTGAAGAGGTACCATATTTCTTAGACCTATCCATCCAGACACTTGATGAGCATTGATTTGGGTTTGCCTCCCATGTCGAAAACATTGATTGCTACAATATTTATTTTGTGCTTGGGGGCAAAACCTCACAATGATCCATGCTAACATCGTGATCGGACATCTTCGGAATGGAAGACATCATATTGCAGGTTCCCACCGAAGTCACTTCTACTAGATTGTTTGGAGGCGGTAGGGAAAAACTACCAATCGATGTAGGGTATTTTAGTAGGTCTACTCCGATAGTTTGAAGCGACTGAGAGCTTCCGTGGATCATCGGAATGGTTCGTGTAACTTGTGAACTGTTGGGGGGAAATGTTTGTTGGTCGATGACTGTAATTCCTCTTTGGAAAGGAAATGCAATCTTTCTGAAGTATGTCGACACAACAGTAGCCATAGCATATATCCAGGGCCTTCCCAGTGGGATGTTGTAATCGAGGTTTTCGTCGATAACTTCAACACCAATTTCTACTGTTTTGACCCCCAGTTCGACTTGAAAGTTACTTAAAATCCCGTATGGAGTGTATGTTTTTCCATCAAATGCTTTTAATGTCGTTGATGATCATGACAAGGGTGGTGAGCCCAAAGTTTTCTAGCAACTAATTGACATAACACATGTAGATGCCCCCTCATCAATAATTGTTCGATGAATAGTTTTGTTGAGGGATTTCAATTGAATAAGGAAAGTGAGTTGAGCTGGTAACTGCAAGTCATATCCTTTACGATTAAAGGCCACAAGATTGGAATCCGTTGGGTCAATCCTACCTATTGCTGATAACAGAGCCTACTTCTGGCAGGGGCAATTTTGCAGTACCTCAACAGTCAACAAAGCAGATGACAATTGGACCAGGTCCTCTACTATATTATAATTTTGTGTTGCTCTGGCACAAGGATTAAATGTCGATCTGTGTACTACTCCCTTTGGCAACTTTATTGTTAGCTCAATAATGATGGGTGGCCCAACATCAGTCGAAGTTGTTGCCAAACTACTAGGTTGATCAGTAGCCTTCTTGTTCGACAATTGTGGATTCTCGTAATTTTTATTCCTTGTCAATATCAAAGCATCATTTTGATATTTTGAAATGGACAACATAAGTACTTGGGATGGGGAAGCATTGTCACTAGTAACCAGATTGGTTCCTGGGTTTGGAAACGGATTAGTCAATACTGCCGAGGTTTTTGAACTCTTGAAGAATTTTCTAAGCTTAGCTTTATATGGATAGTCTTTCGTCCAATGATCCTTATCGCATTTAAAGCATGGATGACTTGGTTTCCTTTCTCGAGAAGGGTTTGCAGAAGATTTTTCAGGAGACAACTCCTCCTATTTCTTATTTTTCCATTTCTTTTTCTTCTTGCCTCATGGTTGCTTCGGTTCTTTGCCTTTGTCAGTCGACACAGCAGTTACCTCCGAGGCAAGAAGTTCTTCATTTGCATTTTGACTAGAAACCATACAAGCCTTCTTTGATGCAACCTTTAAGATTTTTGTGTTAGTCGTACCTATGACACCATCACCGACATGAGAGTCTTTATTCGATTTAGGAGGAGGAGGAACGGAAAACTCCGGTCTAGGAGCATAAGGGATTTTATCATAGACCGTGCTAGACTGAATATAGATCAAGTCTAGATATTGCGCACAAGTAATAACTTGCTCTTCAGTGACTACCCCTCCCTTTGCCACATTTTTTGTAATAAAGGTAACAATGACTTAATAAACCATTCAGCTAGTACCTAATCAAGAACATATGTTTTTACCATTCTGCAACGATGTCAGCACTCATGAACATGATCAGATATGTGAGTGGCTGTCGTTTTCTTGAAATTGGTAAGAAGCTCTATTCTTGTTTCGTACCTTATCGATAACTGAAAATGGGTTAAAAAGCTGGTGGCAAGGGTACTGAAGTTATCGAATGAAGCTCTAGGCAATTAAATGTACCATTTTACTGCCGAACTATTTAACGTTTGCTGAAAACGGCAAAGCATAATCGAATCATCATTTAGAATGTTTGATGAACACCACAGATGAAAGGTCATCACATGATTTGATGGGTCTTCACCCGGATTTCCATTGAATTTAGGAATATCTAACGGAAGTTTATGAGGAATTTTCAGCCACCAAGGGGCATAAGCAATTGGATCGTTTGTTACCTGATTTAGATCTGGTAACTCTAAAGTCGCCACGAAGGGAAACTGTTGATTCAAGTTCGGCGAAGCATACCCATGATAAGATGGGATTACCTTAGCTATGGGTCTTTGCATACCAACATAATGCATTTGATGCTGATAACTTTGGTAAGGTTGATGTGCATAACCATTATGATATGGTTGATGTTGGCCATTTTGAATATACGGCTACCCATTACTCGAAAATATTTGTTACTCAGATCCTTGGCAAGCTTGTTGGAATTGCGGTTGTTGATATTGTACCAGTCATGATTGTGAAGCCATTTCCTTGTGTCCAATACTAGCTGTTTGACCAAGATGAGGGGTAATAGTACCGATTTGAGCTTGGGTCACTCCAGTTAAGAAGCCACTAATTGGTGATTGTGGTTGTATCATGGAGACAAGAGGTTGTTGTATTACAACTTGAGAAACTTGAGGTTGGCATACAATAGGCAACGCTTGTACTTGCAACACCGTCACAGTAGACAATGTAGTGGGGAGATTTGACCCAGGTACACTTTGTTCAATCGAGTATACAACTCTTGGTTGTTGAGGCAGTATTGGCACCCAACTGCAGGATGTAATTCCAGCATGACCCGAATTCAATTGTGAACTCTCATATGGTTATCCTCCCAGAGGGAACAACGAAAAGGCATATTTCCCCCCATATGGTGGCAATCCAGTGTTCAAAGAAAATATTTGCCTTTGGGTATTTGGCTACCCAAATTGACACTGTTGCGAACGATCAATTTGCTGAGACTCAACATAAGAGATTCCAGATGTTACTCTAGACGAACAAACGGGAACCGACCATACTGTCGAAACAGTCGCTGGATGGACTCCATCTAGCAGTTGAGAGCTACTTAGGACAGATGGTACACCATCGAACATTGGTGGAGTAGTAGCAGGAGGTTTTGTTGCTGCTGTGTCAGTTGACACAACCCTAGATGTCGATTGTTGTTCAAACATATCTAGTCTGTCCAAAAGATTTCCTAGCGATTCTATAGGAACTTGTGATGAAGGGAGACTAACTTCTGATGAAGGATATAGGGTGATCCCAGCCCCAAAATGAAATGGAGTACTAGATGGAGGATTCTCCATAATATCTTCTATAGCAATCAATCCAGGTGGGAGAGGTAGACCGTCAGGTCCATAAAATATTTGTGGTGCTGAAGAAGGTATAGACTCTGCAGCAACAGTTGTTGGAGGGGTAACGCCTTCCGAATTAGCTGTAGATGGAGATGATTCAGGAATATAAGCATTTACCATTACACTAGGATCATTTCTAATGTGCTCTTGTGGCCATGGAACTTCTTCTGTGAAGGCATGGATACCATAAATGGTTGGAGTAACCAGAGTCCCTGAGGATGTTGGAACACAAGTTCCAAGCAAACCAGGGGACTTTGATCCGGTTAAACGAGTTTGCTTTGTCTAGAATAGTTTTGTTTCCGGAGTCAAAGATGGTTGACTTGTTAATCTCCACGAACAACGGGGTTTCGGTTGGCTTTCTTTCACAATTGCGGATTACTCGATCAACTCAAAATAAGGGGAAAGTGATTTCGAGTTAAATGAATTTTAGGCGCTTTGACACAACTTGATTTTTCAATTTTCAAGAGTCGAGAAAAAGCTATAGATGACTATAGTTGCCTTCGATTTTTAATGAGCCTGAAGTGACAAGTGCTCAGATGGACCTTTTCCTTTAAGGACTTCGAAAAGGAACGAAACAGACTACTCTGGAAATCTAGGCAGAGGGGTTACCAAACCAATCGTGAAACTGTACAATATTTTTTATGGTATGACAGTCAATCTTCCCAAATGTTGTGTTCAGTGCATTGCGATCGATAGGGCGGTAGACATGACTTCCTAAGGATAAAGGATATAGGCTATTGTGGTCTCCCAATATATACTCGACGGTATGTGGGAGCACAAGTTCGTACTGGCACTTGTCGTCTCAAAGAGGATGAATCACGCAACATACAATGAAAGCGATAGTTACCAAGCTTTATGACGCCAGAATACGTCTCTAGCCTAGAGTTCTAAATGTTGTGCGTTAGGTTCCAAAGTGTTTTTATGTTCATTGAATTTATTTTACAGTTGATCTTTCTTAAGTATTTTGCCTTTCAGGTTCACCACATGATGTAGATATACAATTCCTAAAATGCAATCTAAGATGATAAATAGTCGTTTAATCTTCTTTTTTCAATGAAAATCCTAGCTACTAAGGAAAGAGAAGCGATATTCTTTCAACATAGAGCAGAAAGCGCACAGTAGATGCACTGTCCTAAATCAAAATCAACAAGAAGCCTAAATAAAAATGCACATGCATGTATTTGTTTTCCGCTTCTTAATGTGTGAATGACAAAAATAATTCTAAGTACAAATTTGAATTTGCTTTTCAAAGCGACAATACTAACAACTTTCTTTCAAAAGACGAAAGGAAGAAAATGATGAGACTTTGCGATTTTGAATTGAAAACTACTTTCGACACTTGAAAAACTATTAATTCAAATAAAATACAAGAGTAACAATGTAATCGACCATCAAGAACAATAGGATTCTTTTATTTGACTGAAAAGGACACTTGCAACACTTCCAAACCAAAAGATGACAGTTCGATTACACTACTTCTTTGTAAAGGAGAACTGTAAATGGCGAACAATACATAAAAGAATTTACAGTTCCTTGTATAATGGAGGTTGAATCATGTAAAGGAAGGGAGTTTCCATAGTGGTATATTGATCAGAAACAGCAAAACTACTGAATAAAGACGAAGAGAGTGAACAAAAACGAAAATCTGGAGGCAGAAACAGTCTTATCTGATCATCACACGTGTAACACAAGGAAACAATGATGCATCTCACCTATTGCCCACGGGAGGTGCGATACATCCAGATTCCCAAGAAGAGAAGGTGCGATGGTCCAGGGACGAGACTTCAACTTTGTTCTTGGTCACAGTTTGTAACTTAGTTCAGGGATTTAGGCCGAGCTAATGATAGTCAGAAAATACAAATCACAGGGGGCTGATCTAATGTGGCTACTTGAGCCACCACTAGGGAAATTAGGATGTTTGCAAGTCAATTTTTCATTTTATAAACAAAACCTGGAGATATACTGAAGCAACATTGATCTACTTTTCACTTGCATAGCAAATGCAGTTCGAAGGCTAGCTGGCTTGAATTCAGTCTCCATCGGTAGTTTATAAAGCAAACGAATATAGACAAGCAAACAAGTTATTCGCTCCCTAGTGGAATCACCATTTTGTTATCAAGAAATCTAGTGTCCATGTGGAGCTGCTAGGCTCGCTAAGATGGGTAGCTATCTTAGAAACAAACAAACTAAAGTTACTTTCATTTCCCTTTATGAGAAGTTGATAGCAGAGGAGCAAAGAATACCAACTTCAATCTTTCGCTTGGTTCCTTGTGTGTTCCTTCTCCCTTTTGACAAATCTTTGCCACTCCTTCCTTGATTACCCCACTTCAAAGAGTACCCGTAAAGTCAAAGAAAAATAATACCTTCAAAGTACAAAGATCTACAATCATAAACAATATAGGACCAAATATATATTGACCACAAAAATGCATATATCATCAAACATACAAGAATGTGGGGGAAAGCTTAAATAGCTTTATTGATATAAAGACTAGAAGAGAGGATTACAACCCATTGATCTAATCTGACGTCATCCTCCCAGCATGAAAGCCCTTCTTCACCTCATGAAAAGCTTAGATCTCCCAACACTATGATGTTCCACCAAGAAACCAACAACACTTCCTTACAAGATACAAGATTCCATCCTTTGGATCTCTGGGATGAGGGATCCATATATAGATGTTTGGAAGGGGGTGAGTTAGCTTCTAGGATTTTGATTAGTGTCCACTCTCTGATAGTTCTTGATTCCACTTGGAGATTCATGATCTCTTACTCATCCTTGGGCGAATTCAGAGAGACAAGTTTCACAGGAGAAGTTTCTGGAAGATTCCATGATTATCCACCTTGCAAACTGTCTCTACAATTTCTCTAATCTCACCCATCACACCCTACAAAAGGGATTTTTAGTATGCGTCACACTTTTTTCATGTGGCAGGTGAGATGCATCGCACCCTTAACACTGAGCAGTCTGTATGGTCCAATTTTGACCAGTTCTGAGCAGTTTTCCATGGAGAACTTCTGGGAAATGATGTAATAAACTGACCTTGTTTCTTTAGGGTATGAAACAACAATTTTAGGGACTCATAAGCCCTTGGTTTATGGACATATATGATTGGGGTTGCAGTGCCCAAATATCTCTATAACAATTGATAACTTGTATACATTTGAAAAACAATTCTTGACTAAATTTGGTGATGATCACACATCTGCTAGTATAATGAATGATCTATCCAATAATAAAATAAATTCAAATGAAAAAATAAAGGGTTTCAATTCTAGATTTAATAAATTATTAAACAAAATTCCATGTGCTTATAAACCTGGTGTTGATGTGCAAATTGAATGGCATATTTTTTTCTCTTCCTTCCAATATCGTATGTTTTGTAGACAAGGCTAATAAACCCACTTTAATGCAAACCGTGAAATAAGCCCCATATGTGGAAGAAAAGATGCTAGCATTGGAAAATATAACTACTCAAGAAGAAAGAAATACTAAGAAGTTTATATTCAAATACGAATCAAAGAAGAAAATTCCCAAACACCCTTTTGATCTACAAGGGTTACAAAAGGTCCTTAAATCCATTTCAAATGAAATGGTAGAAATATAAAAATAGGTAGTTGAGTTATCTAAAAATCTTTTCAGGCCTTTTATGAAATTCGAGACATCAAACTATGAGCCTCCTAATGTCATATCAATTGTTGAATCTAATCAAGATGGGGATGAATAAGAAGCAACATTATCCGCAGGAAGAATCAACTGAAGTTCATAGATTCTGGGATTTTATTCTTCCCAATTTAGATAATGACAAAAAACATGAAGCATTACTGGTTAGCACATAGATTAATGGTCATGTGGATTCATTGCAGGCAATCTAGAAGAAGAAATATTCTACTTCTACTACCAAGGACGAAGGCACAACCAAAAAATCCCTTTCTACATCTTGTAATTTTAATTCCGTCTTCTTCAAATTCTCCATCTACATCTAAAACTATTGTCATTTCTGAGACTATATAATATAATATTGGAGGATATGAAGAAGCCCAACACTAATATTTCCATATATGAAGTAAGTAAAATAAAGCAATGACATAAATGTTTACTTAAAGAATTGAATGGAGTCCCTGCATCCCCTGTGTGTAATATGTCACTTCTAAAGCTTCTAAAGGAAAAGAAAAACCTCCAAATGATTCTTCAAATAAGATTTATCCAACTAATACTATCTTAATTGGAGATAATTCAAACTCTCATACTCCTCCTTTCCTTCTAACTTTTGAGATCTTTAATAAAATTGTGCACAATTCCTTAGTAGACTCTAGGGCATCTTAAAATATAATGTCTTATTTAGCTTCTATTAAACTGAATATTTCGCCCGAAATGTTTACTTTTCATATTATTCAACTTCATAAAACCAATGTGAAAGTGTTAGGAGAAGTCAATTCTCTTATCATAAGACTTTTTTCCAATTCTAAAGTTTTCCAAATCATTGATGTACTTTTTTATGATATTCCTAACTTTTACAGTTTAATTCTAAGTAGAGATTGGTCAGAGAAGTTACATGGCTATTTCAGTACAGATTGGTCTCATATGTTCCTTCCTTATAATGTAAGCCCAATCAAATTCACATTGACCGATAAAATCACATGAAATATTTAGTAACTGACTTGGATGAGGAAAATGAACCAATGGTCTTTAGCAATAAATTTATTGGGAACTATTCTTCAGGGGCATTATTGAGAAATTTTAATGCACAAGAATCTCGTTTCTTAACTGATTCTTTCACCTCAAAAATTGAAACATTTTCACAAACAGACTCATCCAGATGTGTAAATATTGTTGATTAACTAGTAATTAAATATATGTTTCGAAATTTATATTTTGATGGTTCTATATCCAATGATGGCACTGGAGCAGGATTTATTTTAATAAATATTGAAGGAGAAAAAAACATGATAGTGTGAAGATTAGAGTTTGAATTCACTAATAATATTGTTGAATATGAATCTCGGTTTCAGGGCTTGTATAAAGTGATAAATCTTAATGGAAAACACCTTCAAGCATTTGGAGACTCTAAAATTGTTATTAAACAAGTGAGAAACATCATCTATTGTGTCTCAAGTCACTTGAAACATTATCAATCTCTCATTCAAACTCTCACTTCTCATTTTCTAGAATTTAATATTTCTACTATTCCAACACTTCAAAATGGTAGTGCTGACCTGCTAGTTAATGTTGCATCCATGCTCATTCCACTTAGGATTATAGTCCAAATAGGTTTTCCATTGAATTTATTTTTTGCCCTTCAATTCTGGACAATGTTACTAATTGGTGTGTCTTCAACGATGACAAAGATATTTTAAGTTTCTTAATATTAGAAGGGTCATATAATGACCAAATAATCGATGAAGACAAACATGATAGATAGATGAAGCAATCAATTGAGGAAAATTCTCTACCCAAGTCTATGGTCAATCTTGAAGATTTGTATAACTTGAAGGATATGTTTAAAAAGTTACTAACTATAAACTACAAGGTTTATCTTTGAGGTTCAAGTTGGTAAACGTTGGATCTGATCTTATACCTCAAAAAATTGATTTAGGCCTAGGGCTTTAATGAGATGAGAGATTGTCCTTTGTTCATCTATTAAAGAAATACATTAATATATTAATTATGATGAGTTGAGGACTTATGATACCTCTATCATTGACATACTATCCCAGTGGTACCTTATTTTAAACTTGTTAAGCAAAAGCTAAGACAGATTCATCTGAATTTAGAAAATCAAATCAAGCATGAACTGAGAAAACTCCTTAGAGGAAAAATCTTTTTTCCAGTTAGGAATTCTAAATGGTTTGAAAATCTAGTTCTTGTTAAGAAGAAGAATGGTGATATTCATGTTTGCATCGACTTTAGAAATCTAAATAAAGCATGTGAGAAAGGCAATTTTCCACTTCCATCCTTAGAACAAATCTTATAGTCAGTCACTGGTTCTTAATTTATGTCTTTCGTATATGGTTTCTCAGGGTATAACCAAATCCTTGTTCATCCAGATGAAAAATTGAAAACTACATTTAGAAATAACTGGCGAACTGATGCATACCAATAAATTCCTTTCTAATTAATAAACGCAGGAGTAACCTTTCAATGAGCTATGGAAATTTCCTTCAGAGGTTTGATAATGATCCAAATTAGATCCTTGAAAATTATCAGAGTCCTATGACTGTTTCAAATTATGGAAGACTTCAAAAATCTTGTAAACAATGAGTTATAAGGAAATAACCTCTGAATAATGGTAATTTGCAGCGAGCACGGAGCAATGAGGACCTTCGATCAAAGCGCGCTGACCGTTGGCCCATAGGGACTGTGCATGGTACAAAAATGGCAGTTGGGTGGCTCAAAGCCAAAAACGAAGGTTGTTTCTGATCCGCGATTAGCGCAAATATGCATCGCAGGACAAAACCCCTCAAGAAGGAAAGCCCCTAAGTGCATGGTCACAAGGGAAACCAGGAAACCGTAGGGAAAGCGCTAAAACCAAGAGCTGGGTCCTGCGGTCCAAAACCGGTGGAATATCGGAGTCATTCCGGGTAGTAAGAATGTTTGTCAAAGGACCCAACGATTCCATACATTCAATGACATGTGTCGAGTGGATGAGAGAGAAAGCCACTCCCACCATGGGCTTGTTGGAAATAATACTGAGATGGGGGGTTTGAATCAATATTATCAAATCAATAAAACTTTTTCATTTCCATACTTAGATACATATATGCTACTTCAATGCAACTATGGCTAATGCAACTAGCATATATCCAGAGTACTTATGATTAAATTAATCCATTAAATTTAGTTAGTGCATCAGAACTTCTTTAACCATATGTATAGTAAGCAGGTGCAGCAAAATAGAACAGATCATCGCACACAAGAAGCACACATGAACACCACGATATAAGGTGGAAACCCAATGTGGGTGAAAACCACCTGCTGCAATTCATCCCTATCTTATTTTAATAAGAAACTTCTTTTACAATAGTTTTGTACTAGTGCAATCTTATACTAGTACGCAGGCTTCTACCTACAGAAGGCTACAACCTTCTCTCGTTCTCTAGACACTCCTAGAAGGGAGCTACAACTTGTTGAAAATAATACTGAGATGGGGGGTGAATCAGTATTATCTAGTTCTTTTAACAAATCATCCTTATTTACACTTTGAATTATTTTTTTCTTATCAGTACCATAAAATAATGAGCAAGAAAAACAGACAGTCACATCAAAGAACACCAGATATAAGGTGGAAACCCAATGTGGGTGAAAACCACCTGCTGCAATATGCCTCTATCTTCTTTCAAATTAGAAACTCCTTTTACAATGGTCTTGTACTGGTGCAGTCCTTTACCAGTACGCAGGCTGCAACCTGCTGAGA
>APFE031676710.1:27899-44723 GCA_000404065.3 Pinus taeda | reverse complement strand
TAGAGCATGTTTCTTCCTACATTTCGGACAAAAGATGGCTAGAGCATCAGTTTCTGCTTTCTGCTTGTTTTGAATTTTAAGGGTGTCTAGTTGTTCAGTAAGGCTCCCTAAGATATCAGTTTTGAATTCATCAAGCATATTGCCAATTTCTGCCCTAATTACTGATCCAGTTGCAGATTTGTTTGTCATGATAAGAGAAGGATCTCTAGGCCCTTTTCCTGTTTTAGATTTTCCCCTTGAGAGATGGACACATAGTTCTGCTATGTCATGAAGTGGAAGTTGAGAAATGTCTCCCTTCCCCATCATTTTTAAAATATCTATTCATTCATCTTTGATGGCTTTTAATAGAAGGGCTTTCAAATTTTCCTCATCTAAATTGCTCATCTTTACTCTTTTTAAGTTGTATTGAAATCTTTCAAGTAAATCCTCCAAATTTTCATCTTCTTTTTGCACCGTTTTGAATACCTCATCCTTGTGATTGGTGGGCATGCAATAGTCCAGGTATCTATCCAAAAATGTTTGTTTCATATCATTCCAAGTCCTAATAGATTGGGTGACTAATACCATGAACCATTTCAAAGCGGCTCCCTTCAATGTTAAAGGAAACAGTTTGAGTTTTTGATAGTCTTCCATATAGTCATAGCTTCGGCACACGACTTCAAACTCAAACAGAAATGTTTCAGGATCCTCACTTTGCAATCCATAAAAGTTGGGGAGGACAAATGGTGAGATGATTTTCATCGTTGTATGAGTTTCCTCATCAACTATAGGGAATCAAAACGAGTTGTCTCCTTCCCTATTTCTTCCATTATTACCTCCACCTCCACCATTGTTACCTCCAATATTTCCTCCTCCTCTACCTCTACCTCTACCTCCGAATCCATCTACTACTTCCTCTATCATGATATTTTCTTCAAAGTCCTCTGGTTCTTCTATCAAGGGAGGATGAGAGGGAGTTTCTTCCTTTTCTTCTTCAGGTGATTCTACTTCTTTAATTACAATTTGCTATCTTGTAGAAGTAAAGAAAGGGTCTTCTTCTAAATGAGATTTGGTAGATGGTGTAGGAGAATCTTCTAATTCAGCTACTCCTTGAATTCCAGGAATCTTAAGCCTAGGGGTAGATGGTGGTGAATCTTGTCTTTGCCTTGAAGAAGATGGAGTTGTGAAAATCAAACTCTTAGCTCTAGCTATAAACCTTCCCCTAGAATCTCTTGCTCTATGCATGTCATTTTTTTATTTTTAAGTTGGGCTAATAATTCTCTTTCTGATCTTCCACGTCACACTCGGTGCAAGAAGAGAGCATACTTATGAAATTATTGAACCAATAACTCTCTTTTCTGATCCTCCAGGTCACACTAGGTGCAAGAGGAGAGCATACTTCAAGAAGTTATCAATTTTTCCCTTCTTTTTATTGTTTTTTTTTAAGAACTTGGCTACCTAGTTACACTTCCCTGACAATGGCGCCAAAATGTTTGGTCAATTTACTGTGTCTTAAATTGCTGCATTTAATTGTCAATCTAGGATTCGTAAGCTGACGAAGTGCGGCGCACTATATGTGCAAGACAACCTATTTCTTACTTTTGTCGTTTTTTATTTTTATGTTTTGGGGGTTTTTATCTTCGTTGATTTCCTAATGTGAGATGGAAATTCTAAAAGACAATTATAGATATAAATGTTTAAGGCAATGATGTCCTTTATAATGATTTCCCAAACTTCAAACCTCAAAAGGGGTTTAAAACGTGCAATGACAAAATTAATTCCTAAAAGAAAATGAAAATGTGCCACTATTCTAGTCAAACAAATTGTGACCTATTGATCATGAAACCCATTATCCTTGCTGATGTCTAAATGCAAAAGAAACTGTGCTCAAAGAAATCCAAGAATTGCAAGCAAAGTAAATCTAAAATCAAATTACATCAACTCATATTTTGACCCCTCACCATTAGTCTCGCTATGGCTTTCAGAGGTAACTAATAATGACATGAGGAATTTAATATCTAACTTGCAGAAAAATAAACTAATATCAAACTACACACTCATCCTTCAATCCCTCACCATTAGTCTCGTTATGGCTTTCGGAGGTAACTGATAATGACATGAGCAATTTAATATCTAACTTGCAGAAAAATAAACTAATATCAAACTTCACACTCATCCTCAATTCCCGCATTAGCCGTTTAGGTTTCGGAGTAACTGATAATGACATGAGAAATTTAATATCTAACTTGTAGAAAAATAAACTAATATCAAACTACACACTCATCCTTCAATCCCTCACCATTAGTCTCGCTATGGCTTTCGGAGGTAACTGATAATGACATGAGTAATTTAATATCTAATCTAACTAATAAAGCATATGTACAAAACTGAAATAAATAAGACAGTGTTGGAATTAAAAAACTAAGAAAAATAAATCAGCAAAAGGACAAGACTGATTCCATGTCATTAGTCATTGTAAAACTATGTGCAAATGCCCGGGTTGCCTACTGTAATCTGGAACAAAGACACTGATTAGTTAACAACAGTATAAAACATGAAAAATTATGGACAGAAATAAAACGTGAATACCATAAGCAATGCAATATATACACGTGAATGATTATGGCATAAGGAACATAAATAAATAAAGCATGAAACTATACAGCAATAAACAAAACCTCGGCATGTGCAGGGGCCCTCTACACAACCTCGGGTAGTCAGCTATCAACCACGAATTGAGATTATAAACAGAGTCTTCTCATGTATTCAAAATGCAGTCATAACACAGAAATAAAGTCACGGCACAGTGGGCTTGTTAACAGTCAAAACTACATTACAAAAGCTAACTAATATGCGTATGAGAACGCATTATTTATAACAGAGGATGACATAACTACTTTCCTACAATCTGCGTTGATAAGAGACACGTGAACAACCACGTCCAGGAATCTAGCATTATGGCTACCGTGAAGATTAAATCTTTGGAGGTGGTTGTTGGATTCGGCTTATGGAGTAGTCCACAGGTGTTGGCATGTCCCCTGAGATTTAGGAACGGCCACGCAAGTCTTCACGTGGTGAAAACAGAGTTTTGTCACTGCAGGACTCTTAGGTTGACCACCTCTTGACTACCTTTGACTATGGCCTCTTTTGATGAATTCAACTGAGCCAATAGGACTCGGTCCATGTCCACGTCGTTTTCAACTTGCCCATGTGGCTCAATTCGCCTGAAGACACCTGCAATATAGACTTTAACAAAATGGCTGCGGAAATTTGAGCTGGCTACGGAAACTGACAAGATTCCGCAGCTCATAAGCAAAAATCTAGTTCAAATAGCAACACAAAGACATAGTCAAGAAACCACTTTAAATTCTCTTTTATAACTAATATGCAATGATATTGATGGCTTAGGAGGTTCAGATGAATGGAAGGAAGCTAGAAAAAGGTGTAGGAAAGATGCAAGTTTGGGGCTCACCAATCATTCAAAGCTTTTCCCATACCCATACTCAAAACCCGTCTTTTCAATTAAGTGAGTTTAGACATCTCACTTGCCAATGATTTTAAGACTTTGCATAATGAAAGATCCAAGAATTGAGGCCTAGAAAGACTGCATATCGCTGGAGGTAATTCCTTGATGTTAGTAGAACTCAATGTGATAAATTCAAGCAATGTGAGTTGAGCGACCGATGTTGGCAGTGACTCTATGTGGGCATGGGAGAGATCAAGAACCCTTAAAGGATTGATATTGATTAGAAAGTTCGCTAGAATAGGATAAATTAATGGATTTTTAGATAAGATTAAACTCACCATCTTGGGGCACCTGGAATCTTCTGGCAATTTCTGAGTTAGCTTCTATGAGTTGGCAATGTCTACGCTTTCGACTATCCCTTAAAATGAGTAAATTACGTATGCACAATTTAAGTTTATCCAAGACAAACAATCCAACACCAATCTGCATCCTTGCTTGAGGCTACTATAGAAGGTTTGTTCTACAGAACTACATCATACTTACATAATATGCACCTATTTTGATTATGATGTGAATTTATATTTTTTTTAATAAAAACTTCTTCAGAGAACTTGAATTATGCTGGTTATCTAACATATTAATCCAACATGTTTGCTAAGTTTTGTAGTAACAAATGTACATCGTCTATTGTTGATTACCATAGAAGCTACCCAAATTGTTGCTATGATCTCTATCTCATTTGTTGTCATAAGCTCTGAGAAGGCCATAAACCTAGGGTTGATGAAGCAGAGTCTGCTCAACATAAATCTCAGGAAAGATCTAATCCTCTTTTTCGAGACAATCTTCGTGTTTTAGCAAGGAGAATTCTACACCTTGGGGACCCTGAGGGAGTACTGCCATAAGCACAAGCATGTCTCCATGAAGGAGATGAAGAATTATGCGTGTCCGATAATGGAAGGATTGCATTATCTTCATAATCATAACCCTCGCATAATTCATAGAGATCTGGATTGCAGCAATATCTTCGTGAATGGAAATAGTGGTGTTCTTAAGATTGGGGACCTGGGTTTTGCGCTATCCTAACAAATGATCGTGTTGCGCACACTATCATTGGTACACCTGAATTCATGTCTCCAGAATTATATGAAGAGGTTTATGATGAACATGTAGATGTTTATTCCTTTGGCATGTGCTTACTAGATATGGTTACTCTAGGGATTCCTTACAGCGGGTGTCGTAATGTTGCTCACATTTATAAGAAGGTGAGTTGTGGTATAAAGGTTGCATCATTGCAAATGGTTACCAATTTAGAGACAAGGAAATTTATTGAAAATTCTTGGCACCAGCGTTGGTGAGCCCTTCTGCTATAGAGCTTCTTAGGGACCCTTTCTTTATAGGACTCCAAGTGAGCAACTAGTACATGTACATTCTATATGCTATACTCTCTATTGCAATGAACTTGTATAAGGATATTTTGTGTTTTGGAGTGTTTTAGAACCTACTTGGGTGTTTGATTGAGAAGTATAGGACATTTGTTTGAGTCTATATGTTTATTTTCAACATCACTAGTTATTTTGAGAATTGAGACAGGGGTTTCTGTCAAGATTTGTAGAAAATGTTGTTAAAGATGATGATGAAAAAGCTAGGAGTAACAGATATTTTGTGTATGATGGGGTTTTGAGTAATTATTTGTATTTCTCTTAATTTTGGAAATATGGTAGATGTAGTGTAATAGAAAATTATACAAGTGCTTGAGAAGATTGGAATTGATACAAATTACAGTGGATACCCTCAAAGTATGCTTTTTCAGTCATTTGAAAAATGTGCTCCATGGCAGAGTTGAACACAGTTCCCTGTTTTATGTAAAATAGGATGGGAGGGGTTCTTCCAAATGTGATGTGAGGTTACACACCATTTTTCCAGCTTGTTTAATATCCAACATGTTTAATAGTCTATTCCATCCAGGTAACTGAGATTAAGAAGTAAGTTAACTGGTTGCAGAAGCACACTTTAAAGGAAATTTGGTCAGTGTTGAGCAGTGTTCCTGTCTTCAACACACCTTCCTCAGCGATGCTTCAGAGCTTAGTCACACTAGACAAATGCATGGTCTCTAACATCAAAAATCCCCCTGAATCTCTAGAGCTACATATTCCCAAGTCTCTCATGTTGTAGTAATTCCTTAGTTTTAGAAATTTCAAAGTGGAAAACCTCTCCAATGGAGGAAGCTCCTTCACATAGCGACTACCATCCAATTCTAACCTTTCCTACTATTGAAAGTCACACGTCTATTTGGGAAATTTCACTCCAATGTAATCATCCAATACAAGGCTCTGCATCTTCTACATCTCTTCTAGTGTCTGTATCGAGACAAATGACATGGCAGCTTTAGCAGAGTTTTGGATTTCCTTAGTTTCATTGCATTTCTTGATGATACCAAATCGACTTAAGTTGGAGATCACATTTACACTGACTAAAGTGTATGATATGCAAACCCATATGGGGTAGTGTTTTTGGCTCTGCAAGTATCTTTGATCCTGAAGGCCTCTACTACTGTTGATCTTGATAGGTTAAACAAATACATGTAGCATTTACACAAAATCAGAAATAAAGATATCTTTTCATAATACAAACTCATTAGGAATACTTTAACTCAATTTAATTATGAATAAAAAAAATTACAAATTATTGCCTAATGGAAAGACCATAATCCTAAAATTTACAAATTACTATACTTCAATTAAATATTACATTTTGAACTTTCTAACTATCGTCTAAATTTCCTTGAATAATGTGTGGAGGTGCATTTTCATGTTATTTTCCCCCCAAGTTATTTGTTCCCACCAATGTTTATCACCATATATTATTAAATGATCTAACTTTTCCATCCCTTTGGGCAATTTCCTCAAGCCGAAACACTTATGTATCTTCAAAACACGGAGTTTGAGCAGTGTTCCTGTCTTCAACACACCTTCCTCAAAGATGCTTCAGAGCTTGGTCACGCTAGACAAATGCATGGTCTCTAACATCGGAAATCCCTCTTAATCTCCAGAGCTTCCTATTTCCAAGTCTCTCATGTTGGAGTAATTCCTTATTTTTAGAAATTTCAAAGTTGACAACCTCTCCAATGGAGGAAGCTCCTTCACATAGTGATTGCCATCCAATTCTAACCTTTCCAACTATTGAAAGTCACATATCCATTTGGGCAATTTCACTCCAATGTAATCATCCAATACAAGACTTTGTAACTTCTTGATCTTCTGCATCTCATCGAGAAGATTGTACTTAAGATTATTCATGTTTATGTGATGCAAATATAAATGCCTCTTTTCTGGCCAATTTCCCATTATGGTTGCTAGTGCATCAAATTTTGAAAATAAGACTAAATGAGGCTCTATAAGATTTGTGAGATCCTTAAGAGCCACAACATTTGTGGGACCATTTAAATATTTTTCCATACCCATACTCAAATGTAGTCTTTTCAACGAAGTGAGTTTAGACATCTCACTTGGCAATGATGTTAAGACTTTGTAGTTTGAAAGATCGAAGAATTGAAGCCTAGAAAGACTGCATATAGCTGGAGGCAATTCCTTGATGTTAGTAAAACTCAATGTGAGAAATTCAAGCAATGTGAGTTGAGTGACCGATATTGGCAGTGACTCTATTTGGGTATGGGAGAGATCAAGAACCCTCAAAGCATTGAGCTTGATTAGAAAGTTTTCTGGAATAGGATAAATTAATGGATATTTAGATAAGATTAAACTCACCAGCTTGGGGCACATGAAATCTTCCGGCAGTTTTTTCAATTTGATAGCTGAACAGTGATATTTTTTCGCAAAGACAGTGTATCATGTTGATCATTCTCATTATGTGGAAATCCTGTAATCGTGTTTCTTCTCTTTACAGGCTCTCTTAGGCTCCCACTAGGATTAGATTTCATCCCCAGCTATCACTACCCAGTCATATAATTTATGCTTAATTTAGGGTTTCTTCCATGATCAAATGATATCCTACCTTCAAGCACATTGAGAAACCCAAAGTTGAATATAAAAGGAACATTGTTTGTCTTTGGAAGAAATTGATACAATTCTAATTGTTATCAACACCCTGATTCTGAGTTTGTTTGTGTCTGCATGGTTTTATGCTGCTTGTATGTGCTTGGAGTTTAAGATATTTGATTGCATGGATGATGATGGGAGTAATTTATTCTTGGCTCGCTTTCTAAATATATTTTTTTGTTGGAATTCATAATAGATACTCCATTATTATGAATCCATTAGTTTTATTTGTTATTGTTTATGACTTGTGATCATCACTAACATTGTTTTCTATAATAGATGTAGATCTTAATGTTATGCAAAGATTGAGAAAACTAAATATAAATATAATGATGTTAATGATGAAAAATAACATAGTAGAACGACCCCATAAAATAAATCTATTAGCTCACCACAATAATCTGACAGGGTATAGCAGTCCTTGTGGTAAGCAAGAAACAGACAAAGACCAGGGGTTGTGAAAAGAAATGCTCAAATACAGGCTGGCAATAGAATGAATAGCTCATGTCATATAAATACCAATGTTGGCCCTGATAGACCTCCAATATCTTCAAATTGCAAGGGATATCGAGACAATGTATATTAAAAATGAATATGTGGATTATAAATTTACGGATAATCCACTGTTGAAAGAGCATTCCTTACTTTTTAGGTATTATGTAACCAATAGTTTTTCACTATTTTGAAAAATACTATTGATTCATAATCTTAAATACTATTGATCCACAATATTTTTTAAAAATCTTAATGGGGAAAAACTTATGTACTAGCTAGCTATGTTGGCCGGAGCTTGTAGTAGGGAAATATGCATTGCTTATTTGGAGCTATTTGTAATATAGCGAAATGTTTTTAAACACGCTTTTGTGTATTTGTACAGCAGAAACCAAATTTCCCAGGCGGTGAATATGTTAAATTGGAGTTCAAAGTAGCAAAAGGCAGCTTCAGAAAGGATATCTATGGATAGAAAATGGTTTGTAGCCTGTTGGAATGTATTTTTATTTAAAAACTTAAAAAAATAAAAATAAATAAATAAATTGTAATAGCGGTAAATTATGAAGTGGATGTTAGCTCATGAACTTGATAACTAATGGAATAATGATGCTTTTGTAGCCCAAAAGCAGTGTATAGTTCAAGTAATGAAATTGCAAGACCTGCCTAAATAGGGCCTGAACTGTTTCATGGTAGGCCAATGCCACAACATCATCGTCAGTGGATGAATAACGGGATATAGTGACGCTATATTGAGAGGTAAAGTAATCAAGAGGTAGCTCCATGAGGTGTGAAAAGTTCTGATGAGGAGGAAGTAAAGTCCTAGTGTGAAAACCTCTGATGAGGATGAACTGACTAGCCTGATTTGAATTATAGGTAACTTGATGTCAATAAATTTGATCACCTTCTTGATAGATTTTTTTGCATCATGCAATCATTACAATATAATGAATTGGCCATCTGAAATATGATAATTGTTATAAGGGTGGCACAAATCCCTGGAATAGTTTCATGAGAAAAATTTCCATACATGGCTATAGACTTTTGTATCGACCTCATATAAAAATAATATAAGTACTCAAAACCAAGTGAAGCTCTTAGCAAGGCAGACCACCCTATTTTCTATTAACTGGGTGAAGGGTAAGAAGCATTTATAACAATAATCTATCTTTAATCAAAGAAACAATGCTTTGACTGCAAAAACATTTTGATTATGCAAGGGTGACCAGAGTCCTGGAACTTGGGCACCCAAGATTGCAAACAACTAAAGAACTACAGGAGACATTAGACAAATGGAAAAGGTAATGGACTGCATAGCTTCATGGACAGGGTATATTGTCTTTTGAACGCTAAAATTGAACACTATATATTCTTTTGTCTAAGATAACTTAAATGTCCTTGCAATAATATTCTGACTATAAATTGTTTCTCCAACATCACATCTATAGCTGACGAGGATGACTGGTGGGCACCTTATCTAAGGACTAGTGGATGAAAGGATAAATTCACAACTCTATCGATTTCATATAAATTATCATGATGATGCTACCAACATTTGATGATAATTTGCAATATCAAGTGCCATTCTTCTCAAATTTATGCCTTAGGGCGTTTCCTTTGCAACATGTGGTGCAAATGCTAGTATTTAGGTCAAACTTAAATAATCAAAACAATAAAACAATTATTAAATAAATAGTAATATAATAAAATAAAAAATAATATCTAACTATAGTGATATAATAAAATAAAAATAATATCTAGGTCAAACTTAAATAATGAAAAACAATTAATTCTAAAAACTTAAAAATAAAAAATGGTAAAAATAATATTTGGGTCAAACTTAAATAACTGAAACCATTAATTCTTTATTTATTTTTTTGTTGTTTTATTTATTTAATTTAATTTCCTACCCTATTTGGCATTTACATCAATAAGCTCGGAGGCTATTTAGAGGAAGCAAGATGTGATGGCACGATCTTAGCTGGGATAGTCATCATCCTTCTTCTCTATGGTGACGATATTGTTCTTTTCGCAAGGTGCCCATCTGATCTTGATAAGCAACTCAGGCTTCTTAAGGATTTCTACTCTACCATGGGTATAATTGTTAACACTGACAAAACAAAAGTTATGATTATCAAATCCAAGAAGGACACTTACGCTAATTTTATGTATGACAATGTTGAGGAGGTAAATCCCCTCTGGGACAGAGGCGATCCCTACTAGCCCAGACCGGGTCTAGCAACAATCATACAACGGTATAGCGCAAGTTCCTAATTTCAAATTAAAAGACCAGTGATGAAGGCCTACCTAGATTCCAACGCTAGTGCTTGTAGAAGAGGTGGTGCTCCCGTTCCTTTGCTCCAACAAATCACAATCCCCACGATTTCCACGAATGGACACCTGCACATACAAGAAACGACACAAACACAAGCATAAAATCCAACATATGCAACTATATATCAGTCCCAAAGGATATAACTCATCATCATCACAAAGAACAATAAGAGTGGAACCATAACCGATAGTCGTTTATTAATAATAATCAAAGAAGAATACAACCATAGTTCTGACGATAGATTCTCCTTTAACTGGGTAGTCAGCAGCACATGTCTTGCAAAGCTTGTTGGGAATAGGAACAAGCCTCTCTCTCTTTGGTTTTTGGACAAGAATCTCCTTACGTGGATTTGGCCTTATGGGGATGAAGAAGGCTCTTACAGCATGAAGCTCACGGAAACTTGAGAATTCTCAATCTCTGGAACTAGCTTGCCAAGGAAAATGGACAAGCTTTCATAGATGGAGGAAGGGGAGTTGGGATCATCCAGAATAATCATGGGATTGGCTTTATCACCAAGGAAGCTTCCAAGAGAGGTGGCAAACCACTTCCTCTCTATGGAAATCCGTAGCCAAACCACCCAACTCAAGATAGATTCAATCTAGGAATTTGTTAGGATGAATCTTCCATCGTTTGTTTGTTAAAAAATACCACTGATTATGGTTGGCGTGAGTGCGACTCTGTCACAGAGCGCCAACTGGCATGCCCTCTTTGGAGGAGTTCCCCCATTGGCACGAGGGTTGCACTATGGAACCGCGCCAATGGAAAAAGGGCTATTTTTAGGGGTTTTTAGCAGGAGATGTCTTCAGGCCAAATGAAGCTCAAGTTCAGGGGAACGCAATGCAAGTGTTTGCAGGTCATGTCACTTCTCGTAGGTCCCGAAATGAGTCCTCCAAGATGCGGGAGAGGGGTAACAGGGACAGTGACAAATTGCTGTGTAACAGACAATAATAACTTGGAGGAAGTGTATTCTTACAAGTACCTAGGAATTGATATTCATCACAAGCTCAACTGGAACCATAGCATTGAGAAAAGGATTAATGGGGGGTGGAAAGCTTATTTTGGTCTTGAAAACAATTGTAAAATAGCAAACCTCGTAATGTGGGATAAAAAGAAGTTGCTCTTTGAAACTTTAGTTACTCCTGTTATCTTATATGGCTATGAGGTTTGGGGTTGCAACATCTCCAGAGAATCATGGAGAAAGATTGAGCAAACCCAGAAGCGTTTTATAACTTATAACCTGAAAATTAAAAGTAATACACCCTATCCTATTCTCCTTATATAAGCAAGTCTTTCCCCTATTGAGAGCCTAGCCATGATTAGGTTTTTGCTGTACAAGCACAAACTCAATAACATAGACAATCATAGACTTCCTAAGTTAGCTTTAAATTCCAGCCAAAACCACCTAAGGCTCAATCGTGGGTGGCATAAAGACACAAGGCCCTGGTTAAATTATTGGGAGATCAACGAGAATGATGCATTGCAAAACATAAATAACATTAAAGATATTGTTACTTCTAAGTTCAAAGAAAAAATGTGGTGTGAGAAGGATTTAGCGACTAAAAGAAAATTAAGTTACTATAAAAAGGTCATCAACCCCACCTTAGAAGATCAAAAGTATCTCTCTATTTTAACTAGCTCAAAGAAGAAAATTAATATAGCAAAGATTAGAATGAATTCTCATGAGCTCCATAGTGAAACAGGTTGTTGGGCAGTTCCTAAAAGGCATGGATAGAAAGGATCTGCCCATATATGTGAGAATAGGAACAATCGAGGTGGAAAACCACTTCTCTTAGAGTGCCCCGCTACAAGCCACATTAGATCTCAGTTTCACAATCTTTGTTACAATACTGACCTTCCTAGCCTTTTACAATGTCAAAATTATAGTGAGCTCAGGAGGCTTCTCTCGAAGCTTTTTGAGCATAGGAATAAAATCTTAAATCAAAATAAATAATTTGTTTCTTTAGGTTTGATAGAGATATGTTTGGTCTCAGCTTAACCACCACCATCATCATCATCATCTTTCTTTCTTTCTTTTTAAGTTTAACCATTTATTATTTTTAATTTAGCGTTTCCATTATTTAGGTTTGACCCAAAAAAATTTATTTAAGTTTGACTATTATTATTTTTAACTTTTTACAATTAATTGTTTTGATTATTTAAGTTTGACCCATATATTATTTTTAATTTATTTTATTACTATATTGAGCTTATTAATTGTTTATTGTAATTTTTAGGTCTTGACTTAATATTTTTTTTTTATTTGTATTTATTTTTAGGTATTCATTTCATTGAATTCCTTTTGATTATTATTTTTCTTAATTCAATATTGATCTTATTCTAATATTATTTCTTATATTTAAAAGTTCTTATTAAAATATTATTTATTATTTATTATAAATAGCATTTATTTATTTTTAATTCATTATTATAATGGTTAAAAAAATTCTTTCATTTATTAATGCACAATCTTCTTCTTATTTTTACAAAAATTTCATAATATATTTTTTCAACAAAAATCATATTTTCAACAAATTAAAATTAAAATTTACCATCTAACTCTAATTAAAAAATTAAATAATCAACTATCCTTTTATAAATATTATAAAGATTAATACATCAAAATCAAAATTTTATATATATATATAACCTAAGTAAAAACAAGACGACACTACCTTATGGTGATTCGTATTGACTTTATAGACTGTACCAATTTTATGGTGATTCGTATTGACTTAACAAATTGGACCAATTTCTCCACGATACGACTCCCATTATATTTTATTAAAACCACTGAACTATTTTAAATGCAAACACTCACAATATGCACATTCATCTTCATAAATGTAAACCATTGTTTTCCTAATAAAAGAAAATAATTGAAATCAATGATCATCACATGTAAACTCTATAACAAGAAGCTCAGATAAAGAGATACCATCCTATCTCTCTCTTTGTTTGTGTAAAAAAAGTAGGTCAGAAGAATAAAATATTATTTTTTAATTATTCCCTCGAACTTTATCATTAACCGCCATTCCTAAACTTTAATAGGTAACATTCATCTCAAAGCATCTAGCCACACCATGGTAGGCATTCCATTCAAATTGTTTTGGCATGCTTCGTCATGTCGCTATCATGTATGCAACGCGCACGCCCCTAGCATCCATGAAAATGCTGAGGTACTTCTCCATCACAAAAGTGACAAAGCATAAGCAAAAGAAAAGTGACAAAGCATATTTACTTTTTTGCTCCAATATAACATGCCCAAAGCATAAAGCAGATTCTGTTGTTGGAGAGATATATTCCCCTGCTGGAATGCGGAATGTGCGTAAGGCCCCTATATGCTTTCCATTATTCCCTACCAACTCCAAATTTTGTTTGCTTTCCATTGTGGAATAGAATGCCTTCCCTAGGGTTGCGCACGCGAAGATTTTCGCGCCATCGAAAGGCCCACGCTGCCAAACCTTCTCCGCCTCCACCCGCAGCAGCTCCTGCCCTGCCCAGCCGCCGTGACCTGGAGGAAGTGTTCCGCAAGTTCGACAGCAACGGCGACGGGAAAATATCGAGATCGGAGCTGAGCTCCGTGATGAGCGCCCTCGAGTGTAGGGCTACGGAGGAGGAGATCGATCGCATGATGAAAGAGGCGGACTCCAACAAGGACGGTTTCGTCAGCTTTGAGTTTGTGGCGGCGAACACGAAGGACGTGGACAACGAACATGTGACGCGAGACTTGGAGAGCGCGTTCAAGATGTACGACCTGGACAACGATGGGAGGATCAGTGTTGATGAGCTGTATCGTGTTCTGAAGAACTTGGGAGAAGTGAGCAGCTTCCAGGAGTGCCAGCAGATGATAAAGAGCGTCGACTCCAACAATCGTGACTCTGTTTCCTTTCAAGATTTCAAGGCCATGATGACGGCCCGTCGTCCTTAATTGATGCTTGCTTACCTCTGAACGCTATAGTTTGCAGCGAGTGGAGTATGTTTCGTGAGCATACTAACAATTGACTCTTATTTTCTATAATCATCTCCGCATACCACTGTTACTACCTCTAACTGCCCCCAAGTCAGGCGTTAGTTGTAGAAAATACATGTGTACTCTTTATCCTAGTATTTAGTTGACCCATAATAATATGGACATATATTCAAAATTAAAATAAATTTCTTTCATCGTTATTTTTAAGTTGTTTTGTATTTTTATCGAGGGTTATTGCTCTCTTTAATATATTTATTATCTATGAATTATTCTCCTAGCGAATAATTTTATTTAATGTATATTTTTATTTCAGGATTTTTTAATATGATTTATTGTATATTTGCAATAAAAATTGATTTTCAATTTAAAGTAAAATTATAATGATTTCCAATATTTTATTTTTAAAAAAAGGTTTCAAATTATATATTTGATAATATATGGAATTTAGTAAAATTATAATGATTTTAAATATTTTTTTTACAAAATGTCAAACAAAAAATATTTTTTGAATTTTAATTTAGTAAAATTAGTCCTAGTCTAAATGTTTTGGAAGGTTTTCTGAAAAATATTTTACGTAGAATTAAGGACTAATTTGTTAGAATCACATGTTTCATTTGTGAACTCTCCAAAATTATGGTGTGCAAAAGGTTTTTCAGGGTGTTGAATTCATATATGCCGTCAAAACTTTGGTTTAAACAAAAAAGGTGAAGGTTTGACCCAAAAAATTTAACTCTCCACAATTAGGGCGTCCAAAAAGTTTTTCAAGGTGTTGAATTCATATATCTTGTCAAAAATCTATTTAGATAACAAAAATGAAAATTTGACAAAAAAAATTCATCTGACCAAAAGCTCTAAAACATCTCATAATTAGATAACTTCACTAAAATTATAATCATTTTGAAACATTTAACCGTTAAAAAAATAATATTATAAATATTCTTAAAGCATTTAATTTACTAAAAACTATAAATAATTCAATTAAAAAAAAAAAAATAAAAAAAATCCAAATAATATATTTTTTCTTCTATAAAAAAATAATATAATATATCTTATCATAAAAACATTTATAACTATCATACTCTCAATTTTTCATTATAAATAATGTTGACATTATTAATATTACAGATACTAAAAACAGAAATGGTTATCTCATTGCTATATATATAATGTATTTATTATAATATTATTTATTTTTATTTTTATAAATATGAATAGGGAAGAGATTATCTTGAAGAATAAGGATAATATTTAAATTATTATTGCTTCCAAATCTAACGATAAATTTGGGACAATAAAGAATTAGAGGGTAAAAGGAAGCTAAGGTATTTTAATTAAAAATATTATTACATCCACCCAGGTGGCCTAGAGTAGATGATGATGGGGTGTATTGTTAAGTCACTCCTTGATGTGAAGGTCACAGATTCCAAACTCAATTAGCAAAATTCCAGTCTTGTTAAAGGTTGGTGTATTAAGGGTTGGTGTGATGTGGCCTATGCCCTTCGATGCCCTTGGATCCTGGTTTCTCAAGCCAAAGGTTGAGCCTATAGTCCCAGAAAGACACAAACAAATTTTATATATATATATACACTTTCAAATTTAAGAATAAGTTGTGGGACTATAAAGAGTTATAGGGAAAGGATGCTAAGGTGTTATATGGAGGGGTCAACCTCAATCTCAAAAATAGAATTATCTTTTTGTCTTCACTAGCACTAAGAAGAAAATGAAATACCACACACACACCACACACACACACATATATATATAGATAGATATATATATAGTATTACTTCCAAATTTAAGGAGAAGTTGTGGATAAAGAGTTATAGGGAAAAAGGATGCTAAGGTGTTATATGGAGGGGGTCAACCTCAATCTCAAAAATAGAATTATCTTTCTGTCTAGACTAGCACTAAGAAGAAAATGAACATTTCCAATATAAGGGCTAATTATCATGAGCTCCAAAGTGAAACCTACCTTGGGACAAAAGAGTTTGTCATCTTTCAGATACTAAGAATGTTGAAGATGAAAAGCACTATCTCTTGAATTGTCCAGCTCTTACTAAAATTCATTCTAATTTTCATAATCTTTGTTACACTATCAACCTTCTTAACAATGAGGATTTATGAATGTTTCTCTCCCCTCTTTTTTATCATAGAAATAACATGTTAAATAATCTCAAGTAATTTCTTACTAGAGGGCATTCTTAAGGTCTCATAGACCATATTGGTTTTAGTGGACTTTAATCATCATTATCATCATATATAAATAATGTTTTTTTTGGGTGACTGTACTATTTATTGACTATTTTTTTTAACATCTTCTGAAAATGTATTACACAAACACACATGTTTATTCTAACTAATGGTTGAAATAGTTATATTGAATCTATTTTTGCATTTAAAAGTGCATTTTAAACAACAAGAAATCACAATCTTGCAAGAAATTTTATTTGGGCCAAAAAACTATCTTTTCTATTAGTTAGATTTCACCTATATGTGTGTGTATGGAGACAATATTTAAATAAAATATACT
>APFE031676710.1:0-27170 GCA_000404065.3 Pinus taeda | reverse complement strand
ATCTTAATAATAAAAAAAACAAGTGACCCAATGAACATGATGTCGAAGGGAAAGCTGAGAAAGGAATGGTCTAAAGGAAAGATGAAAAAGATATAGATTGAATTAAAGACAATGAGACAATGTCATTTAAAAAAAAAAAAAAAAAACCTAAAAACCAAATGGAAAATATAGGTGATCTACAATGTAGAAAGAAAAGTAGGGCAAAATCTACGTCAAATGGATAATCATAGTTTTGCCTTATATTCTCATCCATAATATATATAAAAATAATATGATATGATGTTTTAACACGTTTTTATACATAACATAGGTTAAAAAAAAAAATTATTGGAGCATATATATAGATAGAATCTAACTAGTAAGACCATGACTCTATTAACATTTTCAAATTTTGGTATTATTTTTGTATTTTTTTAATCTGTTTTCACATTTTTTAATCTATTTTTTCTAATCGTTTTTTATTATTTTTATTATTGGAATGTTTAAAGTGAATTTTCATAAAAGGTATTTATCAATCTAAATCTATCTTAATTTTAGATTCACTAAAGTTTAAGAGGGATTAAATTTTTATGAGGTGAAAACTTTTTTTAGATTGAAAAGATATTTGATCCATCTCAGTGCTTAGTAGATCCAGAGTTAACTTTAAATCTAAGTTGATTGTTAATAAATTAATATTATTAACTAACTAGTACAACCACATTAAAAATATTAATGTGGTTGATATAGTCAAAGGCTTCATTTACATCTACCATTGACAAATATAGCAAAAAATACTATTATTAACTTTGATTTTACTTAACTCTTAAGAAAAACAGAAGTGTTGAAGAGTTTCTATCCTTTACAACCAAGATATAAATTTTTTTCTCTAAAATTATGTATGCTTTGAAAATCCCTAAGAAATTGGTGGACGGGGAGCCATGTGGCACTAATATAATTTTTTTAATTTATTAAAAGTTAGTGCAACCTAACAAACTTTGTAACACATTACAATGGCAAACTCTGTAACACATTACGGTGGTTGATAAGCATATGTTTAGCATATTCCCTTGAGAATCAATCTACACCCTCAATTAAAAATAAATAAAAAAATCAACAGATTCTCATCCACCTTAAGTTGAAATAGGAATAACCTTTTGATTAATTATTTAGGATAAAGAGAATTAAAAAAACATGAAATATTAATTTTAATATCAATGTAAAGATGATGTTAATATTATTATTTAGATTTTATTGGAAGTTGTTATAAAGGAATTATATTAATAATTATATATAAGATATTAGTATAAGAAGATTAATAATAATGGTAATTTAATAAACTTATATAAGGGTAAAATATAAATTTGAGTAATTAGAATTTAAATATAAAGTAAATTAAAGACGTGTTTAAAATAAAAATTTATATAAAATATTATTATGGACTATTTAATGTTGAGGGGGGAATTTAATTGCTCATTTCCGTGTTATAAAGTAATGTAAACCATGAGATTTAATGTTCAAATTCCTATTCGGTCAAACCAACAAAAAGAAAAATATGGACGATATAATGTATTGCTTAACATATTTTTATGGGGGAGATATTCTAGTATTTGTAAACGAGTGTAAACATTTAAATGTTGGCTCATTTAATAATAAGAAAATTTAACTATGCATATTTACCGCCACTTTACCATGTATATTATTGGCTCGTAAATAGGCTTTGCTACAATACCACGGCCAATAGCATGGCTTCTCAATACCACATGCCCCAAAACCATAACTCATTTCACAATCAAAATATTTTTTTTTAATTTTATTTTATAACATTTTTTAATTAAATCTAAAAGTAAAAAAGTTATAATTACTTTTCACATATATTTAAATTCTTTGTCCTCACTACTAAGTAAGTTCCTCTAGTTAAACATGTCTAGGAGGATTGAACTTCATATCACTAGGACACACAAGGGCTTGTGAACATGATTTTTGCCAATTATGCTACGACACATAGACAAGGTTCTAATAAAATTAAAAATGAGAATACTTTTGTATAGGAGTCGTCTAACGAGGCGGAGGAATTTCCCGGGCGGCCAAAAGTGGTCGGAATCCGGGCAAAAAATTTTCAAAAAATTTGTAGACGCAGTGTTTGAATCGTGTTTTTGATGGTGGAAATGGATTCAGCACCATCGAAAACATCTAGGACACCTAAAATTTTGAAGTTTAACAACTATAACTTGGATTTACAAAAATCCCTGCCATATTTTCTCTAAATATGACCGGAATTCCCATAACTTTCCGGGAAACTCCTCTGCCTTGCTAGACTGCGCGCTTTTGTATATAGAGATGTGAAATTTATATGATTATTAATATTTATTATGATATATTAATATGAAATTTTTTGGTGTATATTTTTTATTTATATATTTACTTTTATTGTAATAGAGCCAATATTAAATACATTTATTTTTAGTTGTAATAGAATGTACATTCAAAAATGTTGATAAACTTATTTACAATACATTACTTACATTATAGACATCTCCCCTCTCCCCTATAATAGATTGTAGAGCACCTCTCGACGCAATTAACTTGTGTTTATTCACTTTTGTTAATTGTTAGGTAATAATTAGAGTCATGTTATACATATCATGAGCAAGCAATTGTCACAATTATCTGAAAGCACAAGCAAGATGGAAATCCTACGACAATAATATGATGTGGCTATGGGAAAGCTACGAGAATCCCATATCAGCAAGTTGCATGAACCCTGAAGTACATCCACAACCTAACTTTAGTGGGACTCAAGAAAAGGGTAATTATCACCAAACAAAAAAGCAAAGGAGATATGACTCCAATTGCTTCAACATTACATAGTTTTGATTTATATTCGAATCTATAATATGCATACCTTTTTTAATGATTTAACACATATTTTTATACATAAAAGATGTACAAAATTGATTCAAGTTGTACGAAGGGATAGAATCTAACTAGTCACATTAGGAACTTTTCTGCAAGCTCCAATTTTGGCATCATGTTTGTACATTTTTTACCATCCTCCACACCCTCTTGACCTATTTTTCAAACACTTTTCGTCATTTTTGGACTAAAAATGAATTTTGTCAAAAGGTATTTATTAACTTGGGTTTTGTCTTTCTTTTTTTTGGTTAACTGTTGTTGGGGAATAATTAGAGACATTTTATACTTACCATGAGTTGGAACTTGTTACAATTCTCTTACAACACATGTAAGATGGAAATTTTGCAATAGAATTGTGGCAAAGATGTGGAAAAGTTACATGAATCCCACAACCGGTTATCAACAAGTCGTAGGAACCCTAAAGCACATCCACAACCTAACTTTAGTGGGATTCAAGGAAAGGGTCATTTTCACCAAAAATAAATCAAAGGATATAAGACTCAAATTGCTTCAACATTGGACTCATAGTTTTGATTTATATTCCAATCTATAATTCACATACCTTTTATAATGTTTTACACATGTTTTTATATGTAATACATACAAAATTTGCTCGAGTTTGTAGAGATAAAAATAGAATCTAACTTAACATTAGGACCTTGTTAACATATCGCAATTTCGACATTATTTTTGTACATATTCTACCCTTTTCCAACACTTTTCATCATTTTTGTACTTAAAATAACTTTTGGAAAAAGGAATTTATTAGTTCATCTTTTGTCACATTTTGTTAACTATTAGGTAATAATTAGAGTCATTTTATACTTACCATGAATTGTTAGTGGTTACAATTCCCTTACAACACATGTACAATGGAAATCTTACAACAAAACTATGAACGAGTTGTGGGAAAACCACAAGAATCCCACAACCATTTACTAGTAAGCCATAGGAACTTGATAGCACATCCATCATTTAGTTGGACTCAAGGAAAGGGTTATTGTCACCAAACATAAACTAAAAGTGATGTGACTCCATCTGCTTCAACATGGGTCCATGGAAACAAGGTTAAAATATGCCCAAATATCATGGGGAATATTTCTAAAGCGAGATATAGGTTCTAAAGTATATATGGATATAAACTTGCCCATCATAAAACCCAAATATCAAGATACACATCACAATCTCTCGAATCCAATCTTCTATAATAGCAAAGTCACATGTTGATCTACTCAAAAGAGATTGAACCCATTTTGTAGAATGATGAATATTTCTTGTTAAGACCACCTATTTTATAGTCATATAACTTAGTTTAGTTTGAGCAGATAGGGGGTCGGGAATATTATATAAAAAATTGATCCATCGTAGATGAAATATATATAAAGGAAGAAAAAAGTGTTATTGCAACAACATTACTCTGTAATTGAGATCATTAGTTAATATAAGACTTTCCCAAGCTTACTACTAATGTTTTGATGTAAATATGGATTTGAATGTGTAGCCCCTGCAGTTTTCTTGTAGTGCATAGTTTAAAGAGGCAAGCCCCCCTCCCAAAACAATACTACTATAATATTGACTAGAATTCATAGAATACTTCATAAATGATTTTGAAAGTAAGGCTAAAGAATTATTCCTATAGGTTTCATCCATTATGTTGAGAAATGGCAACAATAAATGCCAATTCAATTTGTCCTTGAATTAAACTGAAAATTAAATTTGAATTCTATTCTCATAGCAACTTAAAATAGTTAAATTAATTTTATTAAACTTGCTTAACTTAGGAAGTTTGAGTTGGAAGTCTTTTTAGAAGTCATGTATATGTTCTTCCTACTTTGTAGGAGTCCAATGTGAGTTAATTATGAGTTGTAAGATAGAAGACTCAGTTTCATGAGTCAGTTTAGTTAGATTAGTTCTCAAACTAGTTGAGAGAACTAATAGTGAGTTAATAGTCAGTGGTGACACTAATGAACTCCACTAGTGCAACTCTAGTTAATTGAATATTTACTCATTAGAAACTCATACATGTCGGATCCAAGGTGAAATTTCAAGTCCCAAAAGTCATTTCTTGAGTTATGAGGGTATATTTATAACAAATTGGGTTACTCTTCACCTCCCATGTGACTCTTGACCTCCCTCATGACTCTTTAGCTTCTAGAATGACTTTTCAAATTCTTTGCATGACCTTTGAGCTTCTATATGACTTTAGAACTCAATTATGAGTCTTCATATTCCTTGTGGGACCCTTGGTCCTCCACATATTTTACATTTGATCATTTTTGGAGAATTACATAATTATATTACAAAAATGATGTGGTAAGACACTATGACACATGCGACTCTTGAGATGACTCATGACAATGATGACATGGAACTTCATGATGATGTGGCATTGCCAAGTTGCTCCTTTTGCTGCTTTATTTGCATCTTCATGATGGATCATGCTTGTTATTTGTATTCATCCTCCAAGGGACTAATTGATATGCTTGAGTGTCTTCTAGCATGGTCCCCTTCTTTTTCTCCTTCTTCATCATCCTCTCGTGACATGATGTAATACCTGAAACTGGAAACCAATAATGATGAGACAACATCAGTCCAATAAATTTCTAGTCTAACATGCTTCATGAAAACCACTGAATAAGTTAGAACTGGGTGCTAGAATGAGAGACTGGGTCGGGAATTGCATAGTTGCACAACTCAAGAGGTCAAGGATTGGGACCAAAGCTTGATACTGTGCATTGCACAATTCAGGTAAGCGAGGACAAGGTGATTGTGTAACTGAGGGGCTCAAGGAGGCAGGCTTGAGGCTTCAAGTTTCCCACTGCATAATTCTAGAGAGAGAGAGGCCTAAGGCTTGTGTAGTTCAAGGAGTCAAGCTGGAAGTTCGAGGATTGAGATTGCACAGTGCGTAGAAGAGGACTAACTGGAGGTTGATCTATGTAGTTCTAGAGCTCAAGGGGCCAAAGTTGAGCACTGAGACTGTGCAGTGAAAAATTCTGGAAGGTAGGAACTGTGCATTGCGCAGTTACAAGAGGCAAGGAGTAAGCTTGAGGGATTATATTGCGTAGTGCATAGTTTAGGAGGGCTAAGTGAAGCCAAGTTTCTCATGCAATAAGTTTTCAGAATTTGGCTAAGTGCGGGATCAGTGAGGTCAAAGTGAACAAGGACAAAACTTGAACATGATCACACACTCAAAACAATCGATGACACAACATTGATCACTCAGAACATATGAATAACAAAATCCCCTCAATTCGACGATAATACAACAACTTCCTCCAAGTGTGACACTAAAGATACACTTCCTGGCGAAAGTGACGACACTTATGCATAAGTACATAAAATTTTGGGAATTAGTGCAAGACATGTCGACGTGATAAGTAGGACTCATTAGCACCAAAGTTACCCCTTGAAATGAACTATAAATATGCTTATGCGATATGCCACACTTTCCATACGACATTTGCAATGGTAAGAGAAAAGTGCAGACGACACTTGAAAAATGCAAACAACATTGAACATGACACATGGTAGAGCAAAGATAACTTGAAAATGACACTTATTAGAGTGAATGCAAGGAAAAGTGACAATCGTAAACATGAAAGTGACACTTGCGAAAACGAAGGTGCACAAAAGTGACAGTTGGAAAAACTCACCGGAATAGAAGTACAATCGCAACCAAAAGTGAGAGACTGTCATTTGAAAGTGTGCATTAACTGTCATCATAGGTTGAAAATTGCACAAGCACTATCTTGATGGATTATGTTATGCATGTTCAAGCTTTCATAAAAGAATGTGCTTATGAACTTGTTACAGAATTAACATGTGTATGCAAGTGACTTCAAAGAAGACTTAAACACTTAGCATAACATTCATTGATCATGAAGTGAATAGATATTTAGATCCTTAGTAGGCTCCAAAATTCACATGTAGGAAAATTTTTGGAGGGTGTTGATTGCAATGTAAACAGAGTTATAAGGATTTTGGGTAGAGAAAATGAATCTTTGAGGATGACTCTTGATGAATTACGGAGAACTACAAGATCCCCAAATGAACCTATAGTGCATTGGATTATGAAGTCACAATTTCTCCAGAATGAATTTATGTTTTTTTTTAGACTGTCATGAGTACACTTAGTCTCTTGGAGAAGTAAAATGTTAGGTTTTTAAGTGGATATTTTATCTTTAGGACCCTACCCCTATATTTTTCGTTGAAGCCTCATGCATTCCATGATAAGATCTTCATCACTGAGATTTGGAGATAGGGGGAAAGAGGGTATTCATGGAATCCAATTCACTTGTATTAACAAGGAACTCTCCTAAGTCTTGAAGAAGTTGACTATTAGTTTTGTGACCTTTTCACTTGGTTTCTTTGGAAGAAATGGAATGATCCTTGGGGGGATTTCATTTAATACCCTACGAGGAAAGAGAAGAAGAAGGAGAAGTGGTACCTGGTAGGTTAGCCTAGTGGATGAGCAAATCTTGATGATGGAGAGAGGCTCTAACAACCATTTGAATTTTTTCTTTCAGAATGATAAAAGGTTTTTTTTTACCATTCCTCTATGATTTGATCAAGATATATGTTTTGTAGTTCCAAATCTTCTAGATCTTCTTCCTCCATTGGAGTTGGGGTCTCCTGGTTAACCTGTTGTTCTTTGACCTAAGCTCATGAGGCTAAGAGATTGGATTTGATTTTGTATTAGTTAGTTTCCCTTGAGTAGATTATTTTGGAGCATGATTGGCTGATGGTGCTTCCTATTTAGGCTTGTTTCCTTCCTCCATGTGTTGAAGAATTGTGTACTCGTTTTTCCCTTGATGGCCCTTCCTAGAAGATCCTTTTCCTCATCGTATAAAGACTTTATTTTTTCTTAAAACTATTTTGAATTAATTCTTAGGGGAGCCTGATTAATAGTCATGTTTCCTAAATTAGGTTATTGTGGTGGTTTTGCGGGGCAATCCCTGAATAGGTGGCCATATGCATGGAAATGACAACAATGAAAAGGGATTTGCTCATAATATATCAATTTCTCCCGAACGATGTCTTCATGACTCACAAGAATACTTGTTGGTAAGGGTTTGGATAGATCCAAATACATATAAAGCCTGACATATGAGGTATATCTTCCTTTTTCCGTGATATTAGACAACATGACGAAGTGTTTGATTTCATTTCTTATATGCGTCAAGATTTATGGATCTCAATATTCACAAGGAAGGGAGTATAACTTGATCCAAATTGACAGGTAGGAGAAATCCTCCTTCTGAGGATTGAATCTGGGAACCTACGGTTTCATGAAGAGACCTGTTGAATTCATGGAATATGGAACTCCTTGGAATATATTGTCCCAACCTTTAATGTTTTTGAAGATGATTGTGAAATCCTCTAGATCCCACATTAAGTTCAAAACCCCCCTTGATTGTCTAGTTTTTTCTCATCCAGTTGATGAGAAGTCGCTCTAAAGGCCAAGGTCCAACAGATTTGCAGATTATTGCATCTCTTTCATGTGTTCAATTATTGCACCTATTTTTTTAGTGGGGATTTATAAGAGAGGAGACTCTTGGGTTTGTGGGAGGAAAGGACTAACCAACCGCATTGCATTACCTGTGGATTTTGGAGACAAAGTTGACGGTTGTTGCTTGCAAGAACCGGATGCTGCAAATTTCTTGTCTAGGGATGCATTGACAATTTGTTTGTCAACTGGGTTGGTAGGTTTGCATTGGTTGTTGATTAGAATTATTGGAAATTACATTTCTGAAGGAGGGACCATCCCCCCCCTTAATGGGGGCACCATGAAAGCTGGAATGGTGGGCACAAATTGTAACACGATCAAAACCTAGGGATCAAATTTTGCATAGTTTCTATAAAATTGTTATTATTATTATTATTACTAAACCTTTTTAAAGTTTGTCATGGTTGTTTAAGGGTGATTATATTTTATTATCGTCAATCATGGTTGACTGTAGTTGAATATGGTCAACTAAGGTTCACTATGAGTATGTTGGGCATGGTGTCTATGGTTAACTATATGCATGTTAAACGTAATGGTTGTGGTTAATGATGGGTGAACACAATGTACATGATGACTATGGTTAACTAAATCAATTACGACTAGCATGTGTAAATATATACTAATGTCTAAATAAATATATTAATGTATTATTATTTTAATTTATTAAGTTTGAAAAATATTATAATTTTTATATTATTAATAAAGTTATACCTCATTATAACTTACTAACTTATATTAAAAGTTTTAAATTTTAGTCTTTAATTATTATTGAAAATGTGTTAAAATTGTTAACATTATTAATAATTTATAAACCTTAAATTTTTAATTTTATTAATAAGTTAATTTCCTTTATTATTATTATTAAACCTTAAATTTAATTTTTTATTATTACGTCGTCGTTGTCATCATCCTAGAGGTAACTCATTGGGTTCCACCACCACCAAATAATTTTATTTGTATGTATCTGTCATCTAATTAATTGTTTATTTGTTTATGTTATTTCCAAATACCTCGTTTAGCGAACCGTGTGTAACATACACTCTTATAATAATTAAGGCATTCGAAATGGGAAAATCAAATCCGCTGGTTTTCGCTGGTTACTTACTTGGCGAGCACAATGCAGAATTGAAAGGAATCTCTGAGTTCGACATTGACTCCCATCCTACAAAAGATTTTCCACCACACAATTGCCTGCCATACCAATTCGTAGTTACCCCCGATGCTACGTCGTCTTTGCACCCACTTCTCCTGTCGTCTACTCAAAACCCATGAAAGACCCTACGTCGTTGCTCTCCGCTCCCCAAAACACGACTCGTTTCGCCGAATCAAATAGCACAGGATTTGATTGTCCCTTTAAAATTTAAATACCATGACGGGGTGAAATGTTAGAGTGCATAAACTTGTGTAATTTTTTTAATAAATAGAAGTCAAATAGGGTATTTAACCCGTAAGGTGATATCCACTTTCATTTTCTTTTCCATTTGAAAGTTATTTTAATTATTACTTTAGCAGTATTATCAAGGCAAATCAACACAATTTGGTCAATAAATTAGGCACAAAAATCAATAAATAGGGAAATTTAATACTTCATTCTTTATATGTATAAGTTCTTAATCTACTTTACATCTGATGGGGAAATAATCCCACTTAGATGATAATCCCTTACTTTAACAATCATCAGTCGTGGGTTTATGGTTATGGCCCACTAATACTATCGGAAGTGTTATATCTATGTTTTTTTATTAAAAACTAGGGCCACACAACTTTATCGAAATACACGAAAACCATGGAAAACCCCGCTCCGTATGTTTAAGGCTGGAGCTTAAAAAGAATACACCGCATTTAGAAGTTTGATCGGGTCTGCCAATACCAAGCTTCCCCTCTGTGCTATTCTGATCCCGATCTCTCTGAACTCCGATCAACTCTTGTCTCATCTATGGCATATATCGGCCATCGCTACTGGCATTATCGCATAACTATCAACCGAACTCCTTTGATTTGTGCTTGGTGATTAAATCGTGACCGTCGATCTGGTTCTAATCTGATGGTTGATGCTAAATCACGTGATTGCTCTCGCTATGTCACTCTGCAATATGCGATTAGATCTGGACCGTCGATTCTCTTTCCAATCTAATGGTTAACGTTCTATCGCATGATCGCCATCACTAAGTCTCCTCGGTCGATTCCGATAACACAACTCTCCTCCGACGCGATATCACTTGGTCTATTCTCCACGATTTGATCTGGTCCGTTGATTGTCTAGATCCAACGTCTCTTACTCCTTGCGCCTACACCACAGATCACTAATGCTAACCATCGATCTATGATATCTGACAGCTCTTGTGCATACTCCGATCAATTCCTCTTTAACTTAGTTTCATTCGCATTTGACGGATTTTGTGTTAAACCGCCTTCCTCTGCCATACTTTGTTACAACATCCATATAACAATATTCATTTAGTCAATGAATCGTGATTGATCCTACAATGATCGATGGTCGATCAACATGCCTACAAATGGAATTTTAGTCATCTACGCATATACATATAACAGAACTCAAAAATGGCACAATACACAGTTCCTCTGCCTCTAAATTACACACTCTCGTTCCTGTTATTAAAAGAATATAAAAAATAAAACCGAGTTCTGTTTCAGGCCTTAATGGCCTGATTTACATTCATTTCTCCTCTCTCTCTGCTCACGCACTTTCTCTCCCGAATCCTTCCTCTTTGGCCTAATTCTTCTAATTAGTGGCCATCATTCCTAATCTGCCCGTAGGCTTACAGTTCCCTCATGAATCCTCTCCAATCCTCTCTCTCTCTCCTTTTAGAAAAGAAAGGAAATACAATATATCTAAGCTAACCATCTCCTCCACAATTGAAGGGATGGACTATACATTTAGAAATAAAATCCTATCCTAATCTAAAAAAACTAAACTACTTGGCTTGATATCCACGTAGGGAGGATCAACTTGCCACCTATTCTCTCTTTTCCTTAGTATTTGCAACAATATAACTACTTACATACTTTGAAATTAAATAAAATTAAAACCAATTCTTCCTGCAAACTCTCATTAGCCACAACAAGTGACCACACCATCACATTGCTAGCTAGGCCTAAATGCTCCTGCATGAGACTCCCAAGGTTAAAAATAATCATGATCTCTTGATCATGTGCTTTTGTTATGTGTCCTCCTAGATCCCATACTTTGTTCAGTAGTATGTCCTTGGTTACCGCTGTTGTTGGTTATTCTCCAGGTCTCCATATTTTATGTTGCATTTTACCATTGCCTTCACCTATACCATTCTTTCCAGCCAATCTTCCTTTCTTCTTTTGTCCTATATATATTTTATTGGAATGTTGTTGTAAGAGTTCCCACAACTCATCAATTTCTTTGTCCACTTCACTTATCAGATGATGAATACTATTCTCCTACAACTGGATATGTTCTTGCATAACAACATCATAATACATGTGCCAATACATTTCTAAAACGTACAATTTCCTTCTCCATTGATCCCCTGCAACAATTCCAGTTCCTTCTTCTGGTTTCTCACTCAAGGCTTCATCACTTCTTACTTCAATTCCCAGTATACCTGTAATTCCACAAATTTATTGAAAACTAAGAATTCTTCCTGCTTGCTTAGGTACTTGGAATACCTCTTCTTTTAGTAACTTAATTTTTGCACCCTTAAGGATCATGGCATCATATTTGTCTGCTTCTGAAATGTCATTTTCAGCCTCTTCTTCATCAATAACTCCTTGTAATACAATAGTAATCCTCATACTATCATTTCTTGAACTCATCTCTAGTTCAACAATTCCATACTGTAATTTCAACATCGTTCCATCTTTCTGAGACATTCTGATCTCATCCTTCCTTAATTCGATTTGATCTTCATAATCAACTCCTTATTTCAAATTGACTTCACATTGCCTTGTTTCTGCATATAAATCTTCACCAGAATCAATCAATTCATTAAGCACAAATGCTTTACCATGTTTCCTCATTATGCCAACATTTCTGACAACTTCTTTTCCATATTTTTCATCCATGAAAACTTCTTCATTCTTATTCAGTTTTGGTTGTGCAATCTGATCACTTATTCCTTGGTTCCCTTGCCTCTTCTCCAAAAGACTAGACTCATGCCTCAAATCTGTCATCTCATTTGGAATTTCTCCCAAGAGCTCTGCACGATCTTTACTAACTTCATTGTCTGCAACATCTATCTTTAGTCCTTCTCTACTTTAGCTTTCTTCAAGGTCAATAATCTTCAATAACTGTTTAACATCTACAAAGTCTTCTATATCAACCTTCAGTAGTTTCTTTCCTTTGGTTTTAGTCCTCAATAGCTGTCCAATGTCTGCATAATTTACTACAACCATGTTTAACAGCTGCTCTTTCCCCTGCATCACAAGATTATGTGAATTTCTTTCCTCTAACTTCTGAAAAAATCATATCTTTGTTTTTTCTTTCCCTTAGGACAACATTAACCAGTTGCCTTACTTCAGTGTATCCTCCATTTACACACAAAATATTAGTTTCAAAACTATGAGACACCAAGGTCTCCTCAAATAATTTCATTATTAATTCTTCCATTTGACTCCCACTTCCTGAAGACACCATAAGATTCTCCATTTGGTTTGTATTAGCTTCATCAATTTTCTTGAGAAAACTCTTTGTTCCATATTCATATGAATGGATCTTTTCCTTTCCAAACACTTCTTTGATCTCAATAATTCCTTTGCTATCCTCCTTTTGGTTTATCCTTTGGATGTCATCTGACTGGACATCTTCCTTCACTTGACTATAACTTTTCTCTTTATTCTTCATATGACTACGGGTAGTCATCTTTTCACCTGTTGATATGACAGTTTCCAATAACTGCTTGTTTTTCCCCAAGTTTACATGACCTACAAACATACAACAATTATCAATTTTAAAAATACAATACCTTTCATCCTCTTTTGATGCTTCAAGCACCAATCTTCCATCATAGATCTTCTGGATTTCAGCAGATCCTCCATTTTAAGTCTCTCCTCCTCTAACAAACCAATATGAATTTGTTCAAGTTCCTTGAACTCGTTTATCATCTTGTCGTTCCACCTCTGTTGCAATAGCTTCCACTTCACCCATTTCTTCGTTCTCCATCTATATCTTTGATCTTCATTTGTCTTTCTTTGTAGGCCCTTTGTTATTATATTTACTTCTCCTCTCATTATTGCCAGATTAATCTCTTGTTCTTCATTCTGCTGCCAATTGCTATACTCCTGCAATTTAATGCCTTCCTCAAATTCGATCTCATATTGTTGATCATCTCTTTTAAATTGTTGGTTCCTTCCATCTTTATCTTGCTGAATTAATACTTCTATTTCCTTCATGTCTCTAAGTACATAACTTCCTTGTTTCCCTTGATCTTCCATTTCACCTTCAAATAATCTCTGCTCAATTTCTATGATTTCAGCATCATATTTATTAATGTTGTCCTCTGTACCTACAGTCACATCATTAACTAAAGAGTCTAAACATTTACTTAACTCTATAAATGTTTGAGGCATTTCATCCTTATCATGCATGGTAACCATAATCTCTTCTTTATGAGGTTCTGAAAGCTTCGTTTCTCCTTCAGGTTCCTTGAGCAATCTTTCCAAGAACTCTATTTCCATGTGAAATCTTTCTAGTAGTTCATTGTAGCTTTCATTCTCAGCTTCATTCTTTTCTTGGCAATCCTCCTGAGTTATCCTGTTTTCTACACTATCATATTGTAAATTTATTTCATCAATTTCATCAGACAAATTCAATTGCTTACCTTCTTGGAATACCACTATGGCAATTTCATTAGACTTCTGGTCCATATCAACTTCATCTGATTGTCTTACACCAAACATAAATTCATCTATGAACTCTTTCTACTACAATAAATCAGCGCCTTCTTCCTCTAAAAGGCATTCTCCATCATACTTCACCTCAAGAGCTTCATTCTTGTTTGTGACAGTTTCACCATACTGTCCATCATCCTCTGTATATCCTGCAAACATACACAAACTATGAGAATTAAAATCACAAGGCTTCATTGCCTCATCTACTTACCTTGTCAACATATCTTCTAATTGTTCTGAACTATTCCAATAGTTCATAAGATCTTCAGATGACATCTCATTATCCTCTTCACCCAGAATTTCACCCTGTTCTGGTCTACAAATGGAAACTTCCATTTCTGCTTCTACTTCTTTGAGGTTTTCCATGAACCACTTTACCTGTCTTTATTGTAGCCTTCTCTGCAACTTAGGCCACTTCACTAGCTTCTTCTTCAAGACCCAACCTTGTCTTTGGTTCTCCTCTAGCAGCATTACTAACGCATCGATTTCTTCTCTTATCTTAGTTATTTCCTTGTCAAGCTCTGCTTGACTCATCCATTTCCTACAGATTGTTTGAGCACCCTTCTCCTTCATCTTATAGCCTTCTTCTGAACCTTCCATATGACTTTCCATAGCCATCTTCTCTTCTGTGTGAGCTCTACACCTGCAACCAATCAACTTCCTTCTAAGTTGATCTTCTCACCAAGCTTCTCCTTTGCCTGGTCTCCAAGTTCTCTTTCCTTAGAACTTGCACTGAGCAATCTTTCTCTCTCTCTGGTTGCTCCACTCACTTCTCTTAAGGACTCCTCTATCCTTATCTATTCCAAGCCTCAGCTAGAATGAGGTTCTGCTACAATCTATAAGAACTTCCCAAAGTTCTTCCTGTAGTCTTACTGTTGTAGTCTTGTGCCAAATGTTGTCATTCATTCAACCATTGCTACTGTCGTACCTTTATAATCATTACTTCATAAGCAAGACAACCTTGCTCTGATACCAAATGATGGGGAAATAATCCCACTCAAGATATAATCCCTTACTTTAACAATCATCAGTCGTGGGTTTATGTTTATGGCCCACTAATACTATCGGAAGTGTTATATCTATGCTTTTTCATTAAAAACTAGGGCCACACAACTTTATCGAAATAAACGGAAACCATGGAAAACCTCGCTCCGTATGTTTAAGGCCAGATCTTAAAAAGAATACACCCACATTCAGAACTTTGATCGGGTCCGCTAATACCAAGCTTCCCCTCTGTGCTATTCCAATCCCGATCTCTCCGAACTTTGATCGGCTCTTGCCTCATCTATGGCATATATCGGCCATTACTACTAGCATTATCGCATAATTATCAACCGAACTCCTCCGATTTGTGATTGGCGATTAAATCGGGACCGTCGATCTGGTTCCGATCTGATGGTTGACGTTAAATCGCATGATCTCTCTCACTATGTCACTCTGCAATATGCGATTAGATCTGGACCGCAAATCCTCTTTCCAATCCGATGGTTGACGTTCTATCGCATGATTTCCATCGCTAAGTCTCCTCAGTCGGTTCCAATAACACAACTCTCCTACGACTCGATATCACTTGGTCTATTCTCTGCGATTTGATCTGGTTCGTTGATTGTCCAAATCCAACGGCTCTTACTCCTTGCACCTACACCACAGATCACCAATGCTTACCATCGACCTATGAGATCTGATGGCTCTTGTGCATACTCCGATCAATTCCTCTTTAACTTAGTTTCATTCGCATTTGATGGATTCTGTGTTAAACCGCCTTCCTCTTCCATACTCTATTACGACATCCATATAACAATTATTCATTTAGTCAATGGATCGCCATCGATCCTACAGTGATCGATGGTCGATCAACATGCCTACAGATGGAATTTTAGTCATCTACGCATATACATATAACATAACTCGAAAATGGCACAATACACAGTTCCTCTACCTCTAAATTACACACTCTCATTCCTATTATTAAAAGAATATCAAAAATAAAACAAAGTTTTGTTTCGGGCCTTGATGGCCTGATTTACATTCATTTCTCCTCTCGTGCTGCTCACTCACATTCTCTCCCAAATCCTTCCTCTCTAGCCTGATTCTTCTAATTAGTGGCCATCATTCCTAATCTGCCCATAGGCTTACAATTCCCTCATGAATCCTCTCCAATCCTCTCTCTCTCTGTCCTTTTAGAAAAGAAAAGAAGTACAATATATCTAAGCTAACCATCTCCTCCACAATTGAAGGGATAGACTATACATTTAGAAATCAAATCCTATCCTAATCTGAACAAACTAAACTACTTGGCTTGATCTCCACGCAAAGAGGATCAACTTGCCATCTATTCTCTCTTTTCCTTAGTATTTGCAACAATATAACTACTTACATACTTTGAAATTAAATAAAATTAAATAACCAATTCTTCCTGCAAACTCTTATTAGCCACAACATGCGACCACACCATCACATTGTTAGCTAGGCCTAGATGCTCCTGCATCAACATATTTGTTGATTTTGCACTGAGAAGTTTTGATGCACACAACTAAAAGGTTTTCACATAATTATAATTACCTTTTATCATGACCCTTCAGATAATTTAGTCAATATTCCTTTATTCCCTTTTTAAGATATTGAAATCTATGGTAGGCAAATTATTAGTTAATGTATAAATTTTTTATTTGAAAAGTTTTAAACAAATTGTAGTCCCTTGATATCAATATCATCATGTATGTTTGGATTATTATGTTCATTTGAAAAGTACATTGTCATCTTATTTTGTACAACACTTATTAAGTCTATAGTTGAGAAATCATATTTTTTTCTAAAAAATACTTATCACCTACACAATCTTATCCAATCACCAAGTTTGACATCTAGCATGCTATACATTTTCACTTATATATTTAGTTTAATTAATGCAATGTACACTCAAATCAAATCTTTTTTAATAGTAAGTCTTATTAATATAAAATATTGATTAAAATTTTATGTCTTTATTTATTTTTACTTTAATTTAGCTATTATTTAAATGAGTGATTTTAAAAACTACTTACTAACAATGTATCACTCATATAGATGTTTTCATTTTTATTAAATATTTAAAATTATATATTTTAATATTTGATAATTATTTTTTAAAATAATTTTATTAAATTTAATATATTTAATTAAATATTTTAAGTAATTTATTAAAATTTAAATTTATTTAAATAAATATAAATTATAATTACAAATATTAAACCTAAATATTAAACTTTTTAAAATAAAATACCATACTCTATTATGTTAAATAATTATAAAAAAATTAAAATAAAATTATTATTACGCCGTAAAGGAGTTTCCCTCTGAAACTCAATTTCCCCTTCTCTGCTTACTGTCATCTTGTAAACCACAGGATTATGTGTTAGGCGATTGCAAACAATTTTCAGCCGTTGATTAAAGGGTTACCAAACGATTTAGGCGTTTCATTTGGCACGGGGTCGAACGGTTATGGGATGAGAATGTATCAGGATTTTAACAGACTCCTCTTCATTTTCTGATTCCTCTGACGGAACCTGCGTATCTCCCATATTCAATGCCGCTGAATCCGCGTCCACCGCAAGCTCCGCCTCGGATTCTACACTCACAGTAACGCACAATAGAATGCGTAAGCGTCGTGGACGGAAGATTAATAATGCAGGCGAGCCTGGCGAAGTGGAGTCTGCCGTGTGTAATGGAGATGAGAAGCAGGGGGTGAGAATTAAAGAAAAGCGGCACCGTGTTTACAGGGGAGTGAGAATGAGAAGTTGTGGCAGATAGGTTTTAGAGATTCGAGAGCCCAAGAAGAAGTCCAGAATGTGGCTGGGGACGTTCCCCACACCAGAGATGGCGGCTCGAGCCCACGACGTGGCGGCGCTCAGCCTCAAGGGGAAATCCGCGTTCCTGAATTTTCCCCACATGGCCTTGTCGTTGCCTCGCCCCGCCACATTGTGCCCCAAAGACATCCAGGCCGCTGCCGCACTCGCTGCGGCTGAGTTTCATATGCCTTCAGAAGAAGATAGTGAGGATCGATCCCTTGATCTCGTGGGGACGAGCAATGCGATCCCTAGTGATTCCCACACCGTGATCCCTGCAGAGTCGGGGAATAATGAAGCAGCAGCAGTAGTTTGCGCGTCGAATTTTGTTTCGAGTTTTCTTTCGGGGAACGAGTGGATGAGCGTAGAGGATTTTCTTCGATGCCTAAAATATTCACGATGTGGTCTTATTTTGTAATATGGTTTTTTGAACTTTCATTTAAAAAAAATAGATTAGTTTGGAAGTTGTGGTCCATGAGTTTTGAGGTCAAGAAGTAGGATTATACACTGATTTTGGAGGGTTATTTGATTACTAAATTTTAAATGCCCTATTATCTGATTTTGCCTCTTAAAAAAACATGTTAACTATTAGACCTACTTAAACTATACAAAAAAATAAAAATTTCCGATCCATTTTTTAATTTCCCATCTCCACTCGTGTTATAGTTACAAATCGAACATAAATATTTTAATGAATAATTTACAAATTTTAGCTATTTAAATACCTAACTGTCTTTCCCATCATATTCGTATATTACATTGTTCAACCATTCTGCCATGGATGTGACGCATCGATCTTGCTAAATGGGACGTCAAGTGACCCGAGCGAGCAGCAAGCTACTCCAAACTTGACTCTCAGAGCCGCGGCATTCAAGATCATCAACAAAATCAAAGAAGCAGTGGAAGCCAAATGCAGCGGAGTAGTTTCTTGCGCTGACATCTTGGCTTTAACAGCGTCCTACGCTGTATCTATGGTGAGTCCCTGAACTCAAAAGTCCGTTAAACATCTTAAATACCTATATAGATTCATAACCAGATTCGGCACATCTTTGCAGTTAGCTAAGTGCTCTTACAGCTCTTCTCAACCTAAGTGGTATTGATTTCCAAACCCTTACCATTATTTTGAGTCTTTTATTAGTGTTAAGTGTTTAGGATAAACTCTATGGTGGCTATTGTGACAATTAGGTGAGTGTCACAATTATTTCAATACCTTCTCAAAAGCAACTCAGAGAATTGAACCTGGGTCTGGATCAAGGTTATAGGAGTATCATGTTGATATTTTTCATTACTTCCAAACCCTTATCATAATCTTGAGTGGACCATTAGTTGTTATTCTTTTGTCATTATCTTGAGTGAAAAATTAATCCATATTCTCACTGTGATTCCAAAGGTAACTGAATCTCATATTACCTTGTCATCACTTTGATGTTACCTTATCATCCATCCCTTTAAGTGAGCAGTTAATCCCATATTCTCCTAATAAATCTCACATTGGCGATTAATCCACATGATCGTTTCATTGTTACCTTATCATCGCTTTGAGTAGACAGTTAATACCATATTCTCCTGATAAATCTCAAAGTAGATATTAATCCACATGATAATTTCATTGTTCGTCCACCTGATCATCCCTGTGAAATGAGCATGAACATTACTTAACTCCCAAGTGTTTTCAGATAACAAAAAAATTTGGCCAAAGTATAAAATTAATTTTTATAATTCCAACTTTGTCCGAATTCGATTAGAAGTTTGCACCTTTTTTGCAATGAAACCATGCTACTCTGTTACTGCATCCCTGAATCTATGGATGCAATTAGTTTTGTCTATCCAGAAATCAACGGCCTTTACGATTAAAATACTAAAGAAATGGGATCTAACCATTATTGTGTTTTCGTTGCCACAAATAGGGTGGAGGGCCAGAGTTTCTAGTCCCACTAGGCCGCAGAGACAGCCTGACATTTGCCAATCAAACCGTGACTTTGGCCAGTCTACCAAGTCCGACTTCAAATGTGACTGTATTGATGACCATCTTCACAGAAAAGGGTTTCCATAATTTCACGGAACTTGTAGCACTCTCAGGTCAGTTTTCAAAGCTAAGGCCAATGATTTACAATAATATAAAACTTGAATCCATTCATTCATTATATTCTGATGAAATTGCTATATGAATTTATATAGGTGCGCACACCTTAGGAATCAGTCACTGCTCGTCCTTCGTGAACAGGCTTTACCCAACGCAGGATACCACCCTCAACGCTGCCTTCGCACGGGAACTTGAGCATACATGTCCCACAAACACAACTGTCAACACCACAAACTTAGACATACGCACCCCAAATGTATTCGACATAAAATATTACATTGATTTGCAGAATGGAGAAGCACTCCTCACCTCCGATCAAGATCTCTACAACGACTCTCGAACTCGACAGATTGTTAATGGCTTTGCGCTGAACCAGACCTCCTTCTTTAAGCAATTTGCACTCAGTATGCCGAAAATGGTTCAGCTCGATGTGCTCACAGGAGCAGAAGGAGAAATTCGAAAAAACTGCGCAGTTCGCAATACAAATACTTCCTCATATTCCATTATAGATCCAGCAATGGGGTTGTCCTCATCGTTCTCCTCTTGATTGTCTGGTGTGGTGTGGTGAAATGATTAGCAATCGTTTCCTTCTTCCACGTACTCCATGTAATAAGTTCTTATAAATAAAGGTATCCTGAGAATACCCTGCGAATAGATACTGTCATTCTGATTAATTTGCCAGTGTTTGATAGTGGTACAACACTAGTGGGTGGGATTGTGTAAATCAACTCTAAACACTAAAATCCAGAAGTTAGTTTAAGTTGGTGATGAGATTGTTTTTCATATTATAAGTATGAATATGTTTTTTCTAATTTAAATTAAATAACAAAAATTTGAACCCACATATATCACCTAATAACTTAACCCAGTGGTTTGAAATGCCGAACAACCTACAAAGCGAATTAAGACCTACAAAGCCAATTGAGACCCTTAAGTGCTGTTTCTCACTATAGATTTCAACCATTCTCAAATTTCCACCTGCAAGTCATCGACTAATTAAAAAATTTAGTATGCTCATCCACTTTATTAAAAATCTAAATCGCCTCCTCCAAAGGCCTATTAATTTCAGCATTTCAGAAATTTAGGTATGGGCTAACTAAAGACCTTGAAATCCTCCCATAAAAGCCACTAACAGCAGCTTCGCTATTCAAACACTAAAGCGTCGAGGAAACCAGACCTGACATCCATCAATAATGACAAACATCGAGTAATACAAACTCGAGGTTTAACATGAAGTGATATTTAATAAAATAATATGATATGGTATTAGTTAAGATGATAGAATGTAATATAATTACTATGTTTTAAATAAATAAAAAATTGAATGGTTTAAGAGTATGTATTTATGATTGTGAGATTATAAATTTAAATTTAAATTTAAGAGAAAAAGTAAAATTATTTATTTCCATTCTTATTAATATTTTTACGACGTGGCCACACAACATAAATCTTGGCTGAAAAAAGCGTGCCGCGGAACGAAAATGAACTCTAGATGTTCAAACGCTCCCTCCTCTCCTCTGGCCGCCGTCTGGGCACGGCACGGCCCCATCGATGATGGTGTAGCAAGTTTCAGGCAAAAATTGCAGATCTACAACCTCTTCGCAGCTCCCACTGTCTTCAAGGTTCTTTCGATAGCTCCCCGCCCCCTGCGCCTCTCCGCTCAGGACTTTGTGGACGCCGGCTCTCAGCCATCTCCTGCAGCATTCGGCCACAGCTATCCCCATCGGATTGGAGACGCCCTCGTCAAGCGCGAACTTGGAGAACATACATTCAGTTTTCTCCAAGCGGTAGCTGTTGGAAATAATTTCTTCACCCTGGAAGGCTGCTCTCTTTTGTTTACTTCTTCTTTATCCCCCCCAAACTGCATCTGGACGCTCTTGTGGGCGGATCGCAAAGTCAGATCTGGCGTCCCTAAGACTCCCGCCTCCTCTCATCTCTATCCCCTGCGACAAACGCAGGAAAAGAAGACCCTGCAAAGCTCCAGCCGCCTGTTGTCTCAGATCTGCAGAGGCAAGCAGAATTTTGGTCTCTCTGCCTCATTCCAGATCCTGATCAAGCTTATTTCTCGCAAAACCCTGCTACAATGGGTGGGAGCACAGCGACTTCTCCACGAAGGTAAACAACTCGAGGATCTTTACCCCCTGTCTTTTTACAGCATTAAGAGAAATACCTCCATTGCTCTTACCCTTTGTCTAAGAGGGGGCGCTGCAGGACAATCATCCTCAGCTGAGGCATTTTCTTAGAAGGACGCTGTCCATGCGAAGCTGCCTAAGAGAACAGCTCCACCTGCTCAAGCTCCCAAGCCTTTTCTGGTGGATAAACTGGAGGAAACCCCCTCCATAGAAATAATGCATCCTTCACTTGATGAGCAAACCCAACATTTTGTGGAACATGGCATTATCTGCAAGTTTAATGGGCTATGGCCACGCACAACAGACCTCTACCAATGGATCCACTCTAACTGGACCAACATCTGCAAGGTTCTGCTATGCTCAAAGGGATTTTTCATCGTAGTGTTTTCCTTCGATGAGGACTATCAAAAAGCCTTAACTGGTGGCCCAGATTTCGATCCCTCTACAACAGTTATCACCAAACTCCCCATCTGGGTCAGACTTCCAAACCTCCTAGCGAATGTATGGCACTTTGCAGTATTCCAAGGGATTGGCAACTCTCTAGGCCGCCTTTTAAAAACAGACATCTCTAGAGGGGAAAAGGGCTTATACAATTTTGCCAGGATTTGTGCAGAAATAGACATAAGCAAAGGACTCCCGGACCAGATCAATCTCAAAATTGGAGATTTTCATTGGACCCAAACCTTGGATTATGAGAATACAGCCTTTCGTTGCCGCAATTGCCATCATACAGGTCACCTTCAGAGCTCTTGTCCCACGATGCCAGCCCAAAAGAAGAAAGCCAATACTAAGCAGAAATCCAAAAGCTGGATGCCTCATGATCCTCCTCCCATGAACGATTTTGACTTCAGCTTGGATGAAGAGGAAGAGAATAACGAAGGTGTGGCAACAGCATCGGAACCAGATCCGTCCCCGACAACTCTAGTGGATTCGTTCATCATACCAGCCTCACAGAAAAGGATCCATGAATCCTCCACCTCGGACTCAGACAAGGAGACCTCTCCGTCAGCTCATCTCAGTTTGCAAATCATGCCAGCTCAGCAAAGTCCTCCTGAGTGGGTCAAAGTTGGTAAAAAGAAAGGGAAAAAATGTAGAATAGTGGATCTTGAACATGTTGGGTAGAATCCTCTGTTCAGATCCTGCTCTTTTGTTCATCTTGTTTCTTCTTGCTCAACACTGATCTCTACTCTTTCTCTCTTAGGAGCTGAGGTGGACTACCAATCCTTTCCGGCTGACTTTGTTCTTGCTTCTCTTGTTTGTAACCTCGCATTGTACCATATGTTCTCTTAATAGATTTAGTTTTTACTGAGAAAAAAAAAATATTTTTACGCTGTAAGGCATTTCCCTCTGAAATCAATTCCCCTCTCTGCCTATCTGTCATCTTGTAAACCACAAGATTATGTGTTAGACAATTGCAACAATTTCAGCCATTGATTAAAGGGTTGCCCAAACGATTTGGGCGTTTCATTTGGCACCGGGTCGAATGGTTATGGGATGAGAATGTATCAGGTTTTTAACAGACTCCTCTTCATTTTCTGATTCTTCTCACGGAACCTGCATATCTCAAATATTCAATGCCGCTGAATCCGCGTCCACCGGAAGCTCCGCCTCGGATTCTATGCTCACAGTAACGCACAATAGAATGTGTAAGCGTCGTGGACGGAAGATTAATAATGCAGGCGAGCCTGGCGAAGTGGAGTTTGCCGTGTGTAATGGAGATGAGAAGCAGGGGGTGAGAATTAAAGAAAAGCGGCACCGTGTTTACAGGGGAGTGAGAATGAGAAGTTGGGGCATATGGGTTTTAGAGATTCGAGAGCCCAAGAAGAAGTCCAGAATTTGGCTAGGGACGTTCCCCACACCAGAGATGGTGGCTCGAGCCGACGATGTGGCGGCGCTCATCATCAAGGGGAAATCCGCGTTCCTCAATTTTCCCCACATGGCCTCGTCGTTGCCTCGCCCCGCCACATTGTGCCCCAAAGACATCCAGGCCGCTACCGCGCTCGCTGCAGCTGAGTTTCATATGCCTTCAGAAGAAGATTGTAGTGAGGATAGATCCCTTGATCCCGTGGGGACGAGTAATGCGATCCCTAGTGATTCCCACACTGTGATCCCTGCAGAGTCGGGGAATAATGAAGCAGCAGCAGCAGTTTGCGCGTCGAATTTTGTTTCGAGTTTTCTTTCAGGGAATGAGTGGATGAGCGTAGAGGACGATATACTGTTGGATCTGCCAAATATTGTGGGAGACATGGCATAGGGTCTATTGGTACCCCCTTCATGGATGTTGGAACACGATAATTATAGTGCTGCTGATAAACTTTTTGATGAAAATGCATCAATATCTGCAGAAACTTCTCTTTGGAACTATTCATAAACATTGAACCTGTTGCTAAAAGAAATTTCTGTCAGATTCAACAACTTCAATTGGAACTCAAACCGATGTCATTCGCAACAATTATAGTCGTGGGTACGATTATGGTTAATGAGGCATAAAAACACATTCTAAATGGTAGTTTAGAAAGGCCACACAATTCGTGAAAAGGCACCACAATATCTACAGGTTTAATGGGTACCATTGGCCGAGCTACCCAAGAGAGCTCCAAATCAACAAGGCATGGTTGTTTTTCGTGGAATAAACAAGGAAATAATTCATCGAAAGCCTTAATGCAATTATAAGCTGTTGGGTTTTCCCATTATGAAACCACAAAGATTGGCCATCCTACACCAAAAGGAACTCATTTCAACTTTACCCAGACTCATGACCCAGCAAATATCAATGAGAATCACCAACCAAAAAAATATCAAAAGAGTTGCATCATACCATCCAACTTAGCGAACCAAAGTCTAGAATTCAAGGCTGAGGCTACCCCTTCTTACATGAGTAGAGAAAGGTTTTGCCAATTTAAATGAGTTATATCTTTCCTGAAAATTCCCTATCCTAGCAGAAACTTGAAATGCTAGGCCTAACTTGAAATCGAATATATTTTTCACAGATGAAGCAAAGACACAAGATAAAAGTCCATAATGTCATTACAAATCAAACTTGAATGTTCTGTTTGGACATTATGAAACCACAGACACTCCTCATCCTACGGTAAATGAGAAGTCGTATCGTTTTATTAAGACAGATGACAAAAGACTCATAATCAGTGAGAACCCTAACAAACAAAGAGCATCAATCCTTTTGATTTTATTACCAGAAGAGAAAGAATACCAGAATGCAATGGAGAGATGTACAACTACAGGCCTAAGCTTTCAACGTCACCTACTTATACTAACCAAACAACATATCCATGACTCCCCTGTTGAACCGACCCATGCTCTTCATGTGCTGCCGAGCTGCTTTGTCGTCGGCGACGAACCCCTTCTCCTTCAGCTTTACCAAGAGGTGCCGCATCTCATCAGCCTTCTGTGCCTTCAAGTAGGAATCAACCAAAGCCACATAAGTGGCAGCATTGGGCTTCCACCCATAGCCCAACATCTCAAGCGTATATTTTCCTGCCTCCTGAAGCATTCCCCACTAGCACAGCCCCTGAATGAGAACAGAGTAGCTATACGAATTGGGAAAGATCGTTTGATAAGATCTGTGCAGGAGAAATGTTGATCGGTCGTGCAAGAGCTCTAATTATGGATGAAATTTCAACCGGATTGGACAGTGCTACGAATTTCTAGATCATCAAGTGTTTTCACCAAATTATCCATCTCTTGGATGCGACAATTTTGATCTCCCTTCTGCAGCCTGCCCCTGAAACATATGAATTATTTGATGACATCATCTTAATTTCTAAAGGAGAGGTGGTTTATCAAGGACCTCGAGAATCTGTGCTTGATTTCTTCAAGTCCATGGGCTTCAAGTGCCCAGAAAGAAAAGGGGTTGCTGATTCTTACAGGAAGTAAGTATAAGTTCTGATACAGTTATGTTTTGTCCTGTGGATTGAGAGTGGTAGTTACAAACTAACATCTATATCTCAAAACAGAAAGATTTACAGCATTTTCACGGATATGATTGCTGTGGAGCTTGATAACTTTGTGAGCTACGAATTATCAGGGTTCCTTTCTATCTATTTACAACATTAGTTATTAAATGGATTGATTAAATTTGTGTTGCAAATACCCCTCGTTAGATTTCACTTCTTAATTGCGTTTGCGCTGGAGCTACAAGTTCTGAGTAAATACTCTAGCTGTCAAATAGATACCAGAAGGAACTTGTAGATTGGAATTTGAAGTGTTAGCAAAGATGCCTTCATTGGTGGCAATTGACATATATGAGGCGGGGGTATCTGCAGTGAAGATCCGTCCACCCACTATTGTGTTACTCTTTGATCCACAGTCTATAAGGTAGTTATCCTGTGAAGTTGAAACCCCATTCTAATAAAATGACAATAAAAACAACACACAAATGCACACAATGACTGCCATTTCCTCACTTCTTTCTCTGCAGCCCAATTGTGTGGTTCTCTCTTTTCTCTGCACCCAAATTATAGGATTCTCTTTGTGTCTCTTTCTTCCTCTGCACCTCCAGGCAATTCCAAGAGCCTATAACTTTGCCCAGATTTCCACCCTTAATGCTTCTGAGGACAAGGGCAGTCCTTTGACAAGCTCATATACAAAGGTTTCGTAGCTTCTATATTTTAAATGGCTAAACAAGATAGCTTCTATATCTTAAATGGCTAAGCAAGATTTGTTAGACCTGTGGATTTTAATATATGAAACCATTTATACTTATGTTACTTGAGTAATTGACTCTCTTATGCACCAATGTTCTTGGATCATATGCCCATTTTGTATGGAATGTCTACTAAGCGGTTCTAGTTAATGGGGCATTGATTTGAGTGTTCAATATATTCTTATTCTTT
>APFE031676709.1:0-23222 GCA_000404065.3 Pinus taeda | reverse complement strand
GCTCTTGCTTTGGAATAACATTCGCAATCCGTTGAAAGACATTTCAACAACACTACTGCAAATTCGAATTCCACCAGCTCCAAACTCAACTGCTTCCGATCTAGAATTCGTGAGAACGAAATATTTCTTGTACAGAGATTGACTGTATGGGAATTCACCGGATATCTCACCTTCCAAAAGAAGGATGAATCCAGAGGCTACCTGGCCCGATTACAGAATCTGCCTGAAGAAATAAAATGTAAACACTTTCTGAATAATAGATTCGATGATCAACTTCGCACTGATATCATGTAGAAATATCTTCTACAAATCAGCTAGCTCTGATACCATGTAGAAATTTTGAATAATATGACACTTATTCACAGAGATTATCCTGATTATACACTATTTGTAGAATGCATTCATAATACATAACCTCCTCTACGTTGATCATCAATTTTGTGGAACTAAGAAACAATCGCATGCGCACATTGAAGCATCAATCACACATATCAACACAGTATATCACGGGGAAAGCATGCAGCTGAAAACCCCCAACTATCTGTATATTATATTGATTGAGAACATGTAAGAATACATAGTACAATACTACTCACAAGTACTGAGTACTATCTCCACCTGTTACACACAAACTAGCTCAGATTTGAATCAATCATAGGTTCAAATCTCCTCTGCTACTTGTCTGCCTCCATTGCGCAATCCTGCATGAGAATAGATGAGAATGGCTGATCCAAACTCTTATTTCCCTTCTGTTGCACTACACAATCCTCATTGGCAATCTCAATCCACTGATTGTGCAAATATCATGCACAACTATAGTCACAACTAACAGCTGTCTTGCCCTTTCACTCACCTCTAACACTTGTATCCACTGAACTGTCCATGCACTGAGTTAATTGATGTATTCTTTAGTTGATTTATGAGTTAATAATCAGAGAATTAATTAATAACTAATTCACATCACTCATCACTAGTGTATTTGTTAGTTAGACTAAATACAACTAGTTCAACTAAGTCAAACACGACACACAACTCCATCAACTCCTCATTCAACTCCACCAAACTCAATCACTTGAGTTCTAACTGAAGTCCATCATGCAATAGCTCAACTAACCCATAAGAAAAGCGTATTTCCTTCTCACAGTTACATGTGCCACATCCGTAGCTCGAACTAAAGTGCTACAAGAGGATAAGGTAATGTTTATAGTCCAAATAAGATTAAGAGCTAATAATATTCGACTGTTCTATTGTTAGCCTGGCAGTCTAAAAATAGACTCTACCCATATGTCTAAAAATAGAAGTCCATCTATTTTTAGCAACATGACCAATCATCCAAAAATAGCATCCTGCAACTCATAGACCATGATCCATATGTCTAAAAATATAATTTGCGCCAAAAATAGCCTGCGGTCCCACTTAGTGAAGGCGACTTCTTTTCACTAAGCTCCATCATCTTGTTGCATTTTCAACACCTAGCACATACGGTGTAGTGTACTTCGCAAGCTCACATACCTGGCTTGACATATAAATGAAATTAATTTAACAGTCAATTAAATTACCCAACAATGACCTTGGTCTTATTTGTCCTTTATTAACATTTATTACATGAAATTTTAACCTAAGGATATTACATAGTGGATCAATGTAGGCTCCATCCCTTGAATGAAGAGACCAACTAGGATCTTTCTCATCCAAATAGCCTCACATGCTACTTGAATAACATCCACATATTCAACCTCTACTGAGATGAATGCTACAAATCCCTATTTCGTATTGAACCAATAAACTACTACTGAACCAACATTGAAGACTGATCTCGATGAGCTCTTCCTATATGAGGGACTCCCTGCCCAATCTGCATATGTGAAGCCTTGGAGCTTCATTCTATCAATTTTCCTATACCATAATCCAAATTCTGATGTGCCTCTGAGTTATATAAGAACATATTTTATTGCTTTCTAGTGAAACTTTCTAGGCTCGACCATAAATTGACTAAGCATATTAACTATAAAACAAATGTTGGGCCTTGTGTTCACCAAGTACATCAATGACCTTACCAACTTTCGGTAGACAGTGGCATCTACTTCCTCTCCTCTAGAAGCATCATATTTCCTCCAGTTAGTAGCTAGATGAGTGTCCATGAGCTTGCAATCCTGCATGTTGAATCTTTGAAGGATTTCATAGGTGTACTTCCCCTAACCAAAAAATAACTCTCCATCTCCCTGCCACATATCCAAGCCAAGGAAATAGTGCATCAAATCCATTTCCTTCATCTCTAACTCTCTTGTAAGGTCCTCCTTGCAAGACTAGATCAACCTCTCATCTCTTATCAGTATCAAATCATCTACATACAAGAATAAGATGAATAGACTTCCATCTACCAAAACGTAGTATAGCTTTCAATATGCTTTACTCTTGGTGAAGTCCAATCCATTGAGATATGAATATATGCAAGTGTATTAAACATGAGGTGCCTACTTTAGACCATAGAGGGCTCTCCTTAGTCTACACACATGTGTCTCCCTGTCAAATGTCTCAAACCCCTCAAGGTAGTTTGGTGGATCCTCAACCCAAATTGTGCTGCCAATGAAAATATGGTCTTGATATATGAGTATCTTTCCATAGGGGATTTTTTTTCCTCATAATCAATTTCCTCCACCTGTGAGAATCCTTTGGCAAAAACTATGACCTTGTACTTCTCAACACTGTGATCAACTGCATGTTTCACCTTATACACCCACTTGGATCCAATAACAAATTTTCTCTTAGGTCTAGGCATAACATCCTAGGCATCATTCTTCATGATGGAGTCATACTCCTCCACCATGGAATCTACCCACACTTGTTGGGAAAAAACCTATTTAAAAGAAGATGGCTCATAATTAGTCAACTCTAACATGAATGCCATATATCTGGTATATCTGTTTGGTTATCTCCTCTATCCGTGCAAGGTTTTAGGATCTCCAACCTGCTCCTGAGCTTCTTGCACCAACTTGTCTAGTTCCCCTAGTTCTCTTCCTCCCTTCTTTGGAAGGATTTATATGAGTGGGTGCCTACACTCAGCCTACTCTCTGCTCCTCCACATGTGGCTTCTCCAAAACATCTTGTGGATATGACCGAGGCTCCTCCTTTAGAACTAGAAGCTCGTCCTCTGGTGGTATGCTCAGATATCACTTTAGAAAAGTCATCATGGGTTTCTCCTCATCAAATATCACATCCATCCTCATAAAAATAATCCCAAATGAGGGCATGTACACCCAATAAATATGAGGTGTCTCTATGTATCCTACAAAGATCCCCTTCTCTACAGTGGGATCCAACATTTTCCTGCTATCTTTGGAGACATGAAAATAGAATATGGATCCAAAAATGTGAAAGTGGGAGACATTTGGCTTCCTCCAAGAGAAGGCCTCTTTAGGTGTGATCATTCCAAGAATTTTGCGAGGGCTCCTATTCCACAAATAAAAAACTAGATCACATGCTTCTACCCATAAGTATAGTTGCAGTCCTTGATCATGCAACATTTCTCTTTCAGCCTCTATAATGCTTCTATTTTTCCTCTCTGGCACCCTATTTTTCTATTGGTTGTGAGGTGCAATCAACTCCCTTCTAATACCATCTTTGGAACCTAATTCTTTGAAGGCATTAGACACATACTCTCCTCCATTATCACTTCTTAAGGATTTTATTTTCTTTCCAGTCTCATTTTCAACTAAGGCTTTAAATTCAACAAACTTTGAATAAACCTCATCTTTCTTCTTTGTGAAATTGATACAACATTTGCAGGAAAAATCATTTATGAAGATCACATAATACCTGTGCTTTGCAGTTGAGACTATGGAAAAAGGTCCACACACATCCGAGTGAACTTGCTCTAAGGTGGCTTCAACTCTTCTATCTTGGCTCTGGAAGCATAATTTAACATATTTTCCAAAAGTGCATCCCTTGCAGACATCATGTTGATCAAGGGTGCATTTTGGAAGTCTAGTGGTGATCTATTGCATTATTTTCAAAGATCCATGGTGTATATGTCCCATGCACCTAGTGCCATAGCTCTCTAAGATCTTGGCCATGGACATTTTCTTCCTTGCTACTCAATGCAACACATGCATCCACCTCTAGCTTGTAGAGATTTTTAACGAGGACACCATTTTTTTTTACTTGTCTAGTAGAAACATGTTTCAAATATGCCTTCACTCTAATAAACACCACATCATATCTTCTATCTTCGTTAACAACTACATAAATTATATTTTTCTTCAGACTAGGCACATACATTACATTCTATAGGTGAAGATGGGATCTTGACTCCCTCTTAAAGGTGACAATGCCAATCCCTTTCGTACTATACCTCCCATCATCTCCAAGATCTATGTGTAATTGTAGGTCCTTCTCCTCTAAGATCTTGAAGAACTCCTTATTCCTTTCATATGAAATGAAGCACCAGAGTCTAAGTACCATACACTGCCTCATACATTACCTTCCATGCAAGAAATGAGGGTGAAATCCAACACGAATTGTGATGTGAGAGCATCTCCTCTTGCTTCTCCTGCATGATTCTTACTGGATTTATTTTGTGGACACTTGGTTTCATAGTGTCCATACTCATGGCAGTGAAAGCATTTAATTTTGCTGAGATATTTCTTCTTGCCATGGTTCTAGCTGGATTCTACCTTACCTTGGGCCTTTTTTCTGTTGGATTTATTTCCTTTTCTTGCCAAGGAAAATTTCTCTTCTTCATCAGTTTTGGATGTGACACCATCTCTAGTGTTTCTTCTAATATCCTCCTACACTAAGTCAAACCAAAGTCTCTTCCAATTTGGGAGCTTGTCTCTTCCATTAACTTAATCCTAATAGCTATTCCCAGGAGTGCTAATCTCACAAGTTCAGATGATGGGAAATTCTCTCCAACTCCTCCAAGTTCATCATTGACTTGAGTAAATCTGGATAGGTATTGAACAATAGTTTCATTTTTTCCCATTTGAATGTTCCTGAGCTTATCTCTCAATGCCAACTTCTTGGCATCAATACTTCTTTGGAATAGATCTATGAGGATTTTCCAGCTTGAAAAAGGAGCCTCCTTTCCATGCAAATTCAAAACCACATGATCCTCTTGGATTTTGTTGTGTCTTTCTTCCATTGAGCCAACTATTGTGCATCTAATGCTGCTAGTTTTGGAATATGAGTTTGTGTATACTCAAATAATCCATTTTCATATGACATAAATTCCATCGTGTCTTTCCAAGCACAGAAATTTGAGGTTCCCTCCAATGTATACTCAAGCCTCAATCCATTGAAAGACATTGTTCCTACACTAAAGAAAATACTTGCACCACAAATCTTCTATTCAAAATTTCTTTGAGAGATGACAATGTTATGTGGAATTTTGCATCTATGGATAAACACAATTTCCCTAGGTGGGTAGCTACATCTAGAACAACAGAATTAAAGAATTTAACCTTTTTCTATAGAAGATAAATAAGACAAGGGACCTACTTGTTATCTTTCGCTTTCCGTTTGTCTCCTTTGTATGGCTCCCGCCACTCCTTCTCAAACTTAATTCGCTCGATAAGTACTTGCAATCATAAACAGAGGATAAAAACCAATCAAAGCAAGAGATATATGTACTATAATCAAATGAAATCGAAAGAATTTACACATATAGTCATCATACATAAAGACAAGAATATGGGAAAAGGTGTAAACAACTTTATTAAGTAGAAGGAAGAGTTACAACCATGAAGTCTGATCCGATGTCACTCCTCCAGTTTGAGTTCCATCCAACATCACATCAAAAGCACAACACTCTGGCAGCATAACAATACTTGTTTACAATCTCAAACCTCAAACCAACAATATCTCCTTACAAATTCTCAAAGTCCAGCCCCTGATCACTTAGATGAGTGCTCAATTTATAGGAAAATGGAGGTGGTTTGGCCATAAATGAGGGTATTGAATAGCCTTCCAAACTTAGAGTTAGTTTCCATGGAGGAAGGGATGAGAGAACATGAAGTTACTTAACTCATTGCTCATAGGAGATGATAAGTGTGGGAATCTTCTAGAATTCTCCAGAAGATAAGAATATTCCCAGAACCCTATGGAGAATTCGCTCAATCTCGCCCAGTGTAGGGAAAAGTGGGCTTAAGTGCACTGAAATGCACCATTACATGGGCCTACCTACACTGGAGTGCATTTACCCCTGACCAAGGTTGCGCTGGTCCGTCAAGGCAGCATTTCTGGAGGGCTTTAAGCCAGGAAACTTTTAGGGAAGGAGGCATTCAAAGTGATGACTTGTCTAGGGAATGTAGTAACTGGATTAGGGTTTGATGAGCCCTAATAGTACTAATCTGAATGTTAGGAGTGATGTGCCCAAATGGATCTGTAACAGTTGCCCCCTAAATCATGAAGTCAAAAAGGATAATGTCGAGTGATATGCTTTATGATGTGATGAGGAGGTTCCGAAGCAGATGATGACCTACATCAATTAAAATACATAATATCATGATATTTTGGATTTTTCATGAATTGCTGAGGGAAGGCATACCCTTGCTCAGCATATAGACTATTTATTACATGTACATAGATATTCATCTACAGATATAGACCCATGATAGGATGACCATCTGTGTAAAGCCATTGTACAAATGTTTTAGTACTCTCCTAAAATTGCAGCTCAGATGGATGAAACTAGATCAAGGGTCTTGTATCGCATTCAATCGTTTGCTCAAGTACGAGTATAACCATGTGAATATGTGATCTGAAGTTGAACATGGGAAGACATAGTCTCATTACTAGCCAATGATGTAAGATGTTAATAGACAATAGAAATCACTGATAATGATAATGATCCTCAAGGTACTGCAATACATTCTGCATGGTGTGAATAATTTTTTTGATGTTGAACACCATACAAAGTCTTTTGGTCGAAGGCCAGTGATTTCAACCTATCGCCGGAAGCGAGAAACTTGCCATTGATGTATGCAAGCCCCAAGGTAATGAAAGGTGTTTCAAAGTCAACTTCTTGGATAATGTACTAATGTTGACAAGAAGTGAATCGTTGCAGGAGGGCCTTGGTGTATCCCAGATCAACAACACAAAACAATTGTAATGATTTTTGGAGACATAATGTGACTGACGACACAAGGTTGAAGAATGGAAATCATGAAAATGAAGGTTTATGAGTATTGCAAAGGATGAATTTAACTGAGTGACTTCTCCTGAACATGTCAGCGACATTGAATGAATTGGCAGAATTGAACCAAAACCAAAGTAATGGATGGTATGATATACCAAGGTATGATGACCATCAAGTAGATAACCCAACCCAAGTAGTCACAGTGATGAAGTGAAAGTGTCATGTTCAAGAGCAACCTGTTGCCATCAAGTGGTTTACCTCTTTTCCATTTTCCCCAATCATTGCTGACCAGTATCTCTTTATTTTTTATCAAGCTTGAGGAGGATAACATATGATTGTTATATAATTGCACCCTTCGGGTGAATCCATCACTATGTCATGTTTTAATGAGTCTAGCGAAGGTGAAACTCAGTCTTGTCATGATGGACAAGTTTGTCGCTATTTGATGTTTTAATGAGTTTAACAACAATGATAACTTGATCCTTTTCATGTTTAGAGAGTTTGAAAAGGGACAAAAAGAAAACTCCACAAGTTCTTTTTCGTAGATTTTTCTCTCAAGTCCAAAAAAGTGTAAAATAATATGAGAGAGAACCTATTGACCATGTTCGATCAACGTATTCATTTTTTCGTAAATAATCTATCTCAGTCCGGAAAAGGGTTAAACTTATACTGAGTAGATGTCATTTCCAATCCATTAATGAGCTGAAAAGGACAAGCACTAGGTAATATTTTCATATTTCGAGAGTCTGAAAAGAGCTTAAAGAGAAATCCAAGGGGGTTCATTTTTCGACGTTTAATAGAGCTCGAAAAAGAGATAAAAGTATGCTTTGTGGTCCAAGTACAATTCACAATCGTGCATGTGAAATTCAGTAAGTTAGGTGTAAATCTGTCCAAAGCAACACCAAACATATCAAACATACATGTTTCATTGGTAAAAATAGGTAAATACTAAAGTTTACTCATTTAATGATGATGAAATAAACATAAAAACAATAATTTACCATGTCATTTTCACCATTTGATATTTACCATTCAGTTTGTGCTCTAAACCAGTTTTTTACCTCAATCTTCAGTAGTTGATTGCGAGATATTTTGTGGATCATTTCTCGTGCCGTCTGGATCAGGTAGATGATCTACCCCTCATCTTTCGTTTCATGTCATTCTTTTATAGTTTCATGCAAATTTTTAGGGTTTTTGGGTCCCCAAGGTTAGAATATTTTGCCCGAGGATCAGTGTAACCTTTCAAATCAAAAACTGCACTAGAATGCACCCAAACAGAAAGGTACATGCATTGCAGTGCACTGTCTCCTTGCCTGGGCTGCACTGGATGAGTTTTAAAATTTTTTTTCACTTATTTGACCCAAAATTTCTCCAGTTTTTTACATGAAATGGATCCTAACTAAGCTTATGGTTTTATTTCAGGCTTTGATTGGATCATAATTTCATTACTTTGTGAGAAAGAGAGCATGAAGAACAAGACATGGTTTCCCTAAATGATCCAGGTACTGTTGAGGCCCTTAGAAACTGTGGGTTGCTCAAATACTTTAGGTTGTTCGAGATGAGGCAAAAATTAGAACTATTGCAGTTCTTAGTTCATGCATGGGATCCAATGGATCAGGTTTTTCACATAAGGGACAAAGTGGTCCCTATTATGATCAATGATGTTTACTTTCTTACAGGGTTGTTGAGACGTTGTTCCCCCATTTCTCTTTCAGGTTCTTCCTATGGGGGTGAATCAGTGAGGGACTATGCTCAACAATTCTGTCGGCCAGGTACACAAACTAGCAAAGTCGGAAAGATAATAATCAAATATATTCATGATATGCCTTTGAGAACAATCCTTTTCACTATCGCAAAGCTGGAAGGTAGTGCGACACTTCATTTGGTGAACAGATCATACATGCAGTATGCGCTTGAGTGTCTTGAGCCAATAGTATTCAACTAGTGTGAGGCCATAATTTCTTCACTAAAAGAGTAGCTGACAAAGGTAAAGAGTGGTAAGATGAATAATTTTAGCTATGGATCGCTCTTAATCACTTTTACCTTAGAGAGAATTCCATTGATGCAACCTCAGCATGTAACACTGGGTGTAGCTGGTCCTAGAGATCCATAGATGTAGAGGTGGGTTGAATTGATGGCTAGACATGCCAGTCAGTCATCAATCATATTTTCTACTGCATTCTTTAGTTGGCTTGATTGACAACACATAGTCATCAAGGAGAATCCATACGCAGGGATGGAATTCTGTGGAGATCTAGACTTGAGTTTACCAGTGGGCGCTCAATGGGGTGTTATAGGTAAATTGTTTTTGACCAAATGTTTTTTATTTTTAAGTTTCTACATGTTTTTGTTTTTTTTTTATATTTCCAAGACTAAACTAAAATTGTTCTCATGCATACAAATGTGGGTACTGTTCGACCTATGGGACATCAACAGGAGGTTGGTGGACCAACATGGAAAAATGTTGGGAGAGTAGTTCTCCAGGACTTGGATTTGATCAAGACACTGGCAGGGTTGTAGGATCATGTAGAGGGGTTAACCCTCAGTATTCTAGATATCTGGATCAAGGAGTTACCTATGAGGCTGTAGTTCCATACTATTGGTGTTCCTAGCCGTTGGATGAGGCTATTGCACATGATAGCTCAGGCTGTGAGCTGTTATCATGAGAATCACTAGGTCTACTTAGGATGATTTTTGTATGCATTTTGAGTTTTTAGGTGAGATGACCAAACATGTATTGGACACAAACTTTGTAAAAACTTTAAAAAACCTATCTATTTTTTACTTTTAGAGTTTTTATATATATTGTTAAGTGCAATCTGATTCAACTAATGATGTGAATTGAAAATTTACTTTTACATGTGTCGCAAATCCCTGTTTAACACATAGTTCACTAATGAATCAGTTAATTTGTGAAAGTTTCTAGAAATATGTTGATATTGAATGTACTCAAAATGTCTTTCCAAAAGACGAAATCTAAGGAAAATACAAATAATAGTTGGGTTTGGATGATATAAACATTTGTTAGTTGTAGTACGACGAGTTGTGAGTCCAGCCTAATGATGATTCAGTGAATGCCAAGTGAAATGGCATCAGAGATAAGTTCGATCAATGCACTATACTCAATGATATTGTTTGTAGAATGACCGATACAAATCCCTTGAAAACTCACTAACTCACCACTTGGAGAAAAAAATGGCCCATGCTACAGAAGATAGGTTCTGTGTACTACGACTAGCACCATCGACGTAACCAACAAATGGTTCCAAAGATTCTGACATCTGCAACAAATGCAAAGAAGATTACTGAACCACATAAAAAATCTAAAAGACACACTGATACACACAGATGCAATTAAAGCATATATACAATGATTTTACTACACCCAATTAAGCATAGTAACGTTTGAGATACAACCTGTTTTAGGGCTGCGGCAATGAAATTCCATGATAATCCACCAACTCGCCTTTTTCCAAAACATGCTTGACAATGTGAGGGCCTATCCATAGGGGTTCAAATTTTCTTGTGCCTAGTTTATTAGCTTCCTGATCATAAAGTAAGACTAGGTATCCTTTTGAGAAAATGTGAGGCTTGACAACGGGTTTCTTATGTGCTTCGTTAGTCGATGCAGCTTCACAACGGGTTTCATTCAGATGGACGAGTTCTAAGAAACACGCTTCTTCATCAGAAGTGTCAGGTAATAGGTCAATTGCGAGTTTAAGAGATGAAATTTCACATTGTATCAGCAATATTTCCTCGATACCATACACCAATTGAAAGGGTGTGAATCTAGTTGCATTCCTTACTGAGGTTCGATATGCCCACAAGGTAGAGTACAAGATTAAATTCCAATTTCGTTTGTGAATCCCTATCATTCTTTGAAGAATTTGCTTCAGGACTTTGTTTATGCCCTCAACTTGTCCATTAGCTTGTGGATAATAAGGAGTAGAACTATCATGTGAAAGCCCTAACTTGGTAGTTGACTCAGTCATCATGTGATTTCAAAAATGCGAGCCATGATCTATAACTATGGATTGTGGTACACCAAACCGGGCAACCACATGGTTGAAAAAGAAAAGTGCATATGTCTCGCCACTATTGTTTAATGTAAGCATCGCCTTGGCCCATTTTGTGAAATAGTCAATGGCAACTATAATGTACCCATGCCCCCCGACCGAGTGAGGTTACATGTCATGAAGTCAATTCCCCATTTGGAGAATGGTCCAACAACAACGACAGGATGCAATGGTGTAGGTGGTAATCTAGCTTTACGGTCATAGATCTGGCATGCATGACAACTTCTGAAAGTAATAGTGTAATCGTTGAATATGGTAGGCGAGAAGTAACCAACATGGATAATTCTCTGTGCAGTAGCATAACCAGATAAGTTTCCACCACAAGCACCTAAATGGAAATCATTCAACACTTTCTTGGCTTCCTCATGTGTGAGGCACCTCTGTAAAATTGTATTGATACCACAACGATAAAGAGTGTCGCCAATGATCAGATAATCTCTGGCTTGGTATCAGATACATCACTGTTGTGAGTGAGAGGTATCAAGCCGGAAAGTTTGGGACTGGAGATAAATCAATATATCTCCATACCATGGGTCAGATGACGAAATCAGGAACAAAGACTCATCCTAAATTGATGGTTCTGATGTTGAATCAATGGTATTCGAGTGAAGGTCACAAAGAAGCTCGACAAAAACTAGAGATTTCGTTGATTTGGATTGGATGAATTCCAAATTGAACTCCTGCAAAATGACGATCCATTTTGAGTATTTCCCCCCAGCAATTGACGTGACAAAATATATGTCTTAGGGTTGCAATCTGAAATGATAGTGGTCTTTTAAAGGAGGATATAGTGGCGAAATCTCTGTACAACTTGAACAACAACCAAAGCTAATTTTTTGACGTAAGAGTACTTAACTTCTATATCATTGAGATTGCGACTCAAATAATATATCGGATGTTCAATCCCATCTTCTTCTTGGACTAAAACCATTCCAATGGTTGTATCTGCAGCGATGAGATACAAGAAGTAGTCACTTTGATAATTCGAGGAATACATTAATGATGCTCTAATCAAGGTATCTTTAAGAGTAACAAAGGAATATTGTGCAACCTAATCCCATTGGAAGGGTATCCCCTTTTTCAAAATATGAGTAAATCCTTTAGTCATTTCAGCATAATTGGGAATGAACCTCCTCAGAAAGTTAGCCTTCCCTTGGAGTCTCTGTAACTGTAATAGATTGGAAGGTGGAGGCAAGTCAAGAATTGCCTGAACCTTAAGAAGGTAGAGTCAAATTCCTTCCTTAGACACTACAAAACCAAGAAAACGACCAAAACCAGCACAAAACAAACATTTGTGTGGATTGAGTCGTATTTTGTAGTGTCAGCACCGTAAAAATATAGCTCTCAAATGCTACGGGTGATCAGTCTGCTTTCGTGAATGAGCAAGTAAATAATCAAGGTATGGTTGAACAATATGTTTGATGTCATGGAAGGCATAGTTCATTGCCCTTTGAATAGTTTCCCCTGCATTCTTGAAACCAAAAGGGAGTTTCCTGTAAGCGAATGTGCCCCATGGACAAATAAAAGCAGTTTTAGATTGGTCCTCTGGGTGGATATTGATCTGATTATAGCCGGAAAAACCATCTATAAATGAAATATTTCACATCCAGCACATTCATCAATAATTTGGTCAGTAAAGGGAGTGGGATAATTGTCTTTTGGACAAGCTTGATTAACATCCCTATAATTGACACACACTCATATTGTCCCTTGTTTCTTCATGACAGGAACAATATTGGAAACCCAATCAGTAAGAGGAATAGGGTATATGAAACCAGCATGCAAAAGTTTTTCAACATCTATTTTAATGACAACAACCTTCTTTGGATGAACATGATGGAGGCACTTTCGCATTGGTTTGACATTAGGATACATTTTAATTTCATGTTCAACTATACTAGAGTCAATACCTAGCATCTCCTCATATGACCATGCAAATATATCTCAGAATTCATGAAAGAGAGCATGGTAAATATCAAGTTCTCATGGAGAACAAGATTTTAAAACATGAATGTTTTCTACAACTTTAGTTTTGGTCGAAATATTTATAGAAAAAGTTTCTTCAATATTTGACAAGTTTCACTCAGAATCCAGTGTATCTATGAAAACAGAATTCGAAAGAAAATCAATAACTAAAGGGTGATTAAGTTCATTTGAAAAATCTTCTATGTGATCTGGAATATGGGAACGATGACAATAATCTTCCTATGGTTCTTCTTCCATCATCATTAATTGGATGATTCCTTCATCGATAGAAAATATACGTGAAAAAGGATTGGAGGAAGTACCATATTCTAATGAATGATCTACCCATACAATTGGGGAAGATGGATTTGGATTCACTGTGCAAGCCAAAATTATTGATTGATATGCAAGCTTAATGGGGCTTAGCAGCATGATTTCACTACTACTATCAACTTTAGAACTATTGGTAATCTTCCTTAAATCACATGAAGGGGAAGATATCACGTTGCAAGTCTCAACTTTTGCCACTTCCACCATGTTTGATGGTGACGGTAGTGAAAAAGTACCCATTAGGGAAGAATCCTTGAAGAGAACTACATAGTGTTTTGAAGAGATAGCGGGGGTTTGTGAGCTAACGGAATGCTTCCAGTAGCCTGGGAACTAGAGGCGAGGAAGGCGAGTTGATCGATAACTGTGATTCTGCCCTTATGAGGGAATGGAATCGTACGAAAGTATGTTGAAACCACAACAGCCATAGCATAAACCCACAGTATTCCTAGAAAAATGTTGTAGTCAAGGGGTCCGTCAACAACATCAACTTCAACAGTTACTATTTTTCCCCGTAGTTTGATTTTCAGATTACTCAAGATTCCACAAGTCGTATATGTGCGACCGACAAAAGATTTTAACGTTGTTGGTGAATGTGACAAAGGGGGTGAGCCAAGTGTTTTCCAGCAATTCATTGACATAATACAAGTAGATGCCCCCTCATCATTAATGGTTAGGTGAATAAGTTTATTCAAGTCATTTAATTGAATCAAGAATGCTAATTGTGTTGGTAACTGTGGCGTATAACCCGCATGGTTGAAAACCACAAGATTGGAATTAGTTGGATCGATTCCACCAATTGCTGACAACAAAGCTTGGTTTTGGGTGGGACAATTTTGAAGCACCTCAAGTGTCGACATAGCAGAAGGTGACTGAGCCAAATATTCTGCTATGTTATAGTCTTGTGCAACTTGAGCTCGAGGTTTAAATGTTGATTTATGTACAACTCACATAGGTGGTTTTATTGTTAACTCTGGTGCAATAGGTGGTGGAATAGGATCTGACGAAGTCGAAGTCGAAGGATTAGGTTGATCATTGGCCTAGTTATTTGACAACGATGGTTGATTTCCATAACCTTTACTTCGTGTTGACACCCAAACATCAATTTTCGGCTTAGAGGCAGATAACATAAGCACTTGGGAAGTGGAAGCATGGTCTGTAGCAACCATATGTGTCTCCGAGTTCAGAAAAGGATCAGTCAACACTGCGGATGTACTAGAAGTCTTAAGAAGCTTTGAGACTTTAGAGTGGTGAGGACAATATCTCGTAAAGTGCTCATCGTTACAGATTAAAAATGGGTAACGAGGTTTCCTAGATGAAGCAGAGGAATCAGATGATTTCTCTTGAGGAGGATTATTTTATTTCTTCTTGTTTTTCCCCTTCTTCTTGCTTCTTGGTTGCTTTTCGTTCTTGCCTTTGTCAGATGACACGACATTAATTTCGGAAGCAAGAGTGTTATCAGATGGATTTGAAGTTTGATTGGAAATGGAAAGTGTTTGACCAGATGGTCTACCTGCCATTCATATGCTTGAAGAACCAATCACACCGTCACTGGAATGAGAGTCCTTACTCAATGGTGGTGGAGGAACAATGAAAGCTGGTTGGGGTGCATTCAAAATCTTTTCATAGAGTGTGCCAGACTGTGTATAAATCAAGTCCAAATATTGGGCACAAGAAATTACTTTCTCTTCAGTGACAACTCCACCTTTTGTCACATCCTCGATGATAGATGGCAACAAGGATTTTATAAATCACTCAGCTAAAAGCTGATCAAGAACATAGTTTTAACCATTCAACTACGATGACGCCACTTATGAATATGATCAGAGATATGAGTAGCACTAGTCTGTTTAAAGTTGGTTAATAGTTCTGTTCCAGTTTCATATCGTATGGGTAACTAGAAGTGGGTTAAAAACGTGGTAGCTAAGGTTGTAAAGTTATCAAAGAAGCTCGTGGTAACTCAATGTACCACTTCACAGCTGGACCAGTAAGCGTTCTCTGGAAAAGATGTAGTCTAACTGAATCATCATTCAAGTAGTTTGATGAACACCATAAATGAAAATTCATGACATGGTTGGACAGGTCTTCTCTAGGGTTTCCATTGAATTTTAGAATATCATAAGGTAATTTATGAGGAATCGCCGGCCACCAAGGTGCCTAAAGAATTGGGTCATTGGTGAGCCAATTTAGATCTGGTAATTCAAGTGTTGCAACGAAAGGCAACTATCTATTGAGGTGAGGTTAAGCATATCCAGGGTAAGATGGGATTGCCTAGGCAATAGGCCTTTTCATACCAGCATAAGGCATCTATTGTTGGTAACCTTGATAAAGGTAAGTTTGTTGAGAAAATCCGGTTGTTGTCCAAACCTAGCATAGACTTGTTGACCAAGACCTGGGTAAACTTGTTGTTGACCAAACCTAGCATAGGCTTGTTGACAATGACCTGGGTAAACTTGTTTTTGACCAAACCTAGCATAGGCTTGTTGACCATGTCCAGGATGAGGTTGGTATTGTTGGAATTTTTGTTGTTGATATTGGGGTTGCCAAGGTTGTTGAAGCAATTGTTGTTGTTGTTGATACAATGGTTATTGATTTAATAGTTGTTGCCCACCAATGTAAGCTTGACCAGGTTGTGAATACACTAAACCAATGTAAGTCTGAGTCATTCCAGTAAAATGTAAACTGGCTTGAAGTTGTTGGACTCCAGGCACAAGTGGTTGTTGTAAAATTTCCTGAGAAGGCTGAATCTGTAAACCTGAAACTTGGGGGTCTGAGGTTGACAGACCAGCTTGCAGAGGTTGAGATACAACAATCTAAGCTTGTGACTACAGTAAATATGTAACAACAGGTGTAGTAGGAATGGATGAGACAGAATGATAGGTTTTGATGGATACGCATGCCTAGGTTGAACAGGCATTGTTGGCTTCCATTGATAGACAATCATTCCAGGCTGACCTAAAGATGACGACATACCAACATATGGTTGCCCTCGTAGAAAATGGAGGGTAAGGAGATTGTGCATATTGTTCTCCATATGGGGGTAGTCTAGTGTAAAGTGGATACATAGGATGGTAACTAGATGAACCAACTTGATATTGACTTGATGGGCCCAACTGTTCAATATCCGTTAATGAAGAACCAGATAAAATTCCTGTAGAGGACATTGGTGAAGAACAAGGGCTAGAAGCAACACCTGAGTGGGTTCCAGATAAAGATTGGTAACCCAATGGGATAGATGGAACACCATACAAATATGAATCAGGTGTCGTAGTAAACATCGAAGAGGTTGGGACAAAAGATTCTGCCGTAGCTCTAACAGATGGTACAGTCTGGGATGTTGACTCTACCATAGTGAAATGTCCAAATAAATTTCATAACGAATCAACGGGTGTCTGAAAGTAATCAAAATCAAAAGGAGCAGTAAAATGAGGAGTATGAGGACACAGATAAAGTCCAGTTCCAAAATGGAATGGAATTCTAGGTGTTTCTACCTCAGGTTCCTCTTCCATCAAAATCGAACTAGGTGGAAGGATTTTACCGTCAAATCTGTAATAGATTTCCGATATTTGTTCTTGAGGTAAAGATGAAGTCTCGATAGTTACGGATGTCTGAGGATGTATGATTGATCTTCTTCTAGTATGGTAACAACTTCTGATTGTTCAACTTCAAGATCCAAGTGTTCTGGCAAAATAACAACAAGTTTAGGTTGGGCTTCTTGAACAACTTCTGGTACAGAAGTAACTTCTGATTGAATGGTGATAGGTTTAGGATCAACTTCTGGTTGAACAAATTCAAGTTCAGAAGTAATTTCTTGTTGAACAACTTTGGGTTGAGACTCAACTTCTTGTTGAACAACTTGGGTTACCGTTTCACTAGATTCAGTTATAGCATCCTCAGGTAATTGTGGAGATTCCACTTCAGTAATATATGTACCAGTAATTGTAGGAGTAACTGGGGTCACAGTACTTACTGGTGTAGGTGTTTATGGTAATTTAGATGAACAACCAGAAGTTTGTGAAGTACTGGATTCAATCAAACAAGACCGCTTTGACTGGATAGGGGTAGATTCTGGTGGTAAAGGCAGTTTACTTGCTTTCCTCCACGAACAACGGGGTAAGGGTTGATGTTCTTCCATGATTTTTGATTGATTTTATTACATAAAAGAAATAAACAAAAAGGGGTAAGGTAGGCAAAATCATTATCAAGCAACTGTGAATTGCGGAATACCTCCCAACGAACTGAGAAGTATGGGCAGGAAATCTCCCCGAATGCTGTGTTCGTTGTATCATAGTGTATAAGGTGGCTGACTCGGTTACCTAAGGATGGATAGGAACCTAGTGTTTTCCTCGCATATATACCCAAAATTATGTGGAGGCCCAATCCGTATTAGCGCTATCTAATGCGAAACTGCACAGTGAGAGAATTCCTTTATACTTTACGTATTGTAACACTACCCTATATACCTGAAGGTATGTGTACGAGCTACGATATACTCACATATGTAGAATGAGGTATCACACTCAGAATGTATCACAGACAATTTAGCGACATCTGCCATGTTTTATGACACCAGAACACGTCTCTAGCCTAGAACCTCTAAATGTTTTGCATTATGTGACAATGCTCCATTAGGTTAATTGAGGTTAATTTTAAGTTGATCTTGATTAAGAATATTCCTTTCAAGGTTCACCACGTGATGTCTTTGAAATTCCTAGAATTCAACTAATATGATAAGTATTCTTTTCATTCAATTTGAACAATGAAAACCTTATCTAGTAGGGAAAGAGCCATCATATTCTTTTAATCAAAGAACAAAGAGCACATCTAATGCAATTTCCCTAAACTATTCCTATGAGCACACACAAATTTTTTCAATGCACAATGCAAGTTTTTCTTTTCAATTCCCTTAATGTTGAAATGAACAAAAGGAAACTAATGCACATATAATCAATCAATCTTTTTACAAGAACAAAGACTTTACGACTATTCCTTTTCGAAAGAAATGAAGACTTTATGACAATTTATTTTGAGCAAGGATTAATTGAATATAGTCTAACTTTGAAAATGAATTGATAATGATAAAGAAATCATTTAAGAAACACTAAATGATCAAGTCCAAAGTAGGGCTAGCAAAGGAAACACAAATTGATTTCAGAGACTAACATCTTTCAGCAAGCAAAAACAAAAGGAAATTTGGGAAAAATCAAGTCAAAGGTATGATTTTTGACCTAAGGAGGATCAGCACAGCCCTGAATGGGATATAGGCACTGTCCTCAAGAAAAGGGTGCTCTGCAACACTCTGTGTCTAGACCAAGCCTGCGTTGGTGCCAGAGAGGCCATTCTAGGGGCTTTCAAGCACAATTTTTTTACCAAAAAACCCTTCAAAAATGTTGAAACAAGATTAATGGAAGAAAGTAAAATCTACTAGGGTGTAGTAGGATGGAGGTAAACTACTCAAAACGATGATCGTTCCCCAACGGAATTGCCAATTTGTTATGTGGAATTTTGCATCTATGGATCAACACAATTTCCCTAGGTGGGTAGCTACACCTAAAACAAAAAAATTAAAGCGTTTAACCTTTTTCTATAGAAGATAAATAAGACAAGGGACCTACTTGTTATCTTTCACTTTCCCCTTATCTCCTTTGTATGACTCCCGTCACTCCTTTGCAAACTTAATTTTCTCGATAAGTACCTGTAATCATAAATAGAGGACAAAAACCAATCAAAGCAAGAGATCTATCTACTATAAGAAAATGGAATCAGAAGAATTTACACATATAATCATCATACATAAAGACAAGAATGTGGGAAAAGGTGTAAACAACTTTATTAATTAGAAGGAAGAGTTACAACCATGAAGTTCGATCCAATGTCACTCCTCCAGCTTGAGTTCCATCCAACATCACATCAAAAGCACAATACTCTGGTAGCATAACAATACTTGTTTACAATCTCAAACCTCACACCAACAGTATCTCCTTATAAATTCTCAAAGTCCATCCCCTGATCACTTATATGAATGCTCAATTTATAGGAAAATGGAGGTGGTTTGGTCATAAATGAGGGTATTGAATGACCTTCCAAAATTAGAGTTAGTTTCCATGGAGGAAGGGATGAGAGGAAAGGAGGTTACTTAACTCATTTCCTATCCAATTTTGAGCTCATAGGAGATGATAAGTGTGGGAATCTTCTAGAATGCTCTAGAAAATAAGAATATTCCTAGAACCCTATGGAGAATTCACTCAATCTCGCCCAGTGTAGGTCAAAGTGGGCCTAAGTGCACTGAAATGCACGCTTACATGGGCATACCTGCACTGAAGTGCATTTACACCCGACCAAGACTGCACGGGTCCCTTAAGGAGGCATTTATGGAGGGCTTCAGGCCATGAAACTTTCAGGGAAGGAGGCATTCAAAGTGATGACTTGTCTAGGGAATGTAGCAACTGGATTAGGGTTTGATGAGCCCTAATAGTACTGATATGAATGTTAGGAGTGATGTGCCCAAATGGATCTGTAACAGACCAGGAAGCTTGTTTCTATGTGTAGGTTTTAACCCCGTACAAAAATTACCTGCATACGAATTCTAATACACAGAAAAATAAACAATACGAGAGCATAACACATAAAACACATATACATAGAGATTTTCCCAATGGAACACAAAACCGAGACTACCAGCTTGATTTTTCATTATGTTCCTTTCAATGTTATAATACATATTTATACATGCCGAAGCATCCAATACCATGGACCGAAAACCATCGCATCGAATACCATGGAGTGAAAACCATCGCGTCCAATACCATGGACCGAAAAACCATCGTGTCCAAAAAACATGTGCAAAAATCATGCACAAAACCATAGATGGGTCCACCCAACCTAACATAGGGTCCAAAATCAAATTTTTTTTGGGCGCTGCCTCGGACCCCATAAAGTGGGGTTACGGGTACCCCTCAAACCCCCTATTAACTACGTGGAAAGAATATAACACAACCCAACATTCTCCCACTTGTTTTTCTCTTTCCATAAGGGGCCATAGGAGAGCTTAGTCATTTTTCTAGCCCTGAAATGCCCATTGTTTCTCTACACCAGGAGAGTTTCTCAGAGCTCATATATTTTGTCAATGCATCTGTAGTATTCTTCAAAGTGTCCACCTTTACCAGCAACACCTTTTTGTCTTCTATCATATCCCTCACAAAGTGATACTGAACATCAATATGCTTTGTCTGTGAATGATATGCAGGGTTCTTTGCCAAGAAATTTGCACTTTAGCTGTTAGAGTCTATCCTTATAGCTTCCTATACTAACCCCATACTTGAACACAATCTCTGCAACCAAACTGCTTCCTTGCTTGCATGAGTGGCTGCCATGTATTTTGCCTCTGTAGTTGATAGTGTCACTACGATTGTTCTTACTCATCCAATCTGACTAGCACCCATCCAAATAGGTTAAACACAATACCCACTTGTTATACTCTTTCTTTGATCTAGATCTCCAACCAGTCTACATCAACAAGCCATGAATAATCCAAAACTGTATCCAATCCTGGTCTTCCTTGGTAGCAACAAACCATAATCACTAGTTCCTGACCAATACCTTGAGAGACCACTTCACTGTTGTCCATGCTCCTTTTCCTGTTTTGATCATAAAACTTGCTCAATTACTCCCCTGCATGTGTAATGTACTGGTCCTAGTAATAGACCATTGCATACATCAGCTACCGACTGCAACTCTGCATATGGAACACGAGAACTATCCCTCTTCCTCTTCTTGTGTCTCTGGAACACTGTTCAGTAGATACTTTTAACACTACCAGGAAACGAACATTCACTGGTTTTTACTATCCCTCCATATTAAACCTTGCAATATTGTCTCGACATACTTTCCTCTGGTTTTAACCAGAGCTTCCTCTTTTCCTGATCTTTTAATTTCCATGCCCAAAATATAGTTTGCAGCACCAAGATCTTTCATGTCGAATTTGGAGGACAATTGGGTCTCCAAATCCTGGATAATTTCTTTGTCATTTCTAGCTAGCAACATATCATCCACATACAAGACCAGATAAATAACACAGTCACCAATTAATTTAAAATACATACAATGATCTACTTTTCTTCTGGTGAAGCCAAGTCCCCAAATAAATGTATCAAATTTCTGATACCACATCCTTCGTGACTATTTTAACCCATACAGAGACTTCTTTAACTTGCCTACCAGTTCTTTCTTACCCTTCACCATAAAACCTTTAGGTTCTTTCGTGTAGATATCCTCTTCCAGATCCCCGTGAAGAAATGTTGTCTTCACATCCACTTATTCTACCTCAAAATCAAAAGCAACAACAACAAACAAAAGTAATCTAATAGAAGTTACCTTGGCAACAGGAGAAAAAATATCACCAAAATCAATTCCTGGCACCTGGGAATAACCTTTTGCTACCAACCGAGCTTTGTATTTCTCCACCTTCCCTTCTGCATTTGTCTTCTTCTTGAACACCCATTTGCTGCCAATGGGTTTCCTTCCAGCCGGCAACTCCACCAGATGCCAAGCCTCATTTTTGTGCAAAGATGCCATTTCATCAACCATGGCCTCTTTCCAGAGTTTTCCATCCTCTGAATCCACTGCTTCCTTCACAGTTCTGGGATCATCGTCAGTAATATATAAAGCAAAATTTTAACAAAAAGTAGATGGACTATACCTTTCAGGCTACCTTCTTTCTCGAACTGATCTTTTCACAGTTGGAGTTTGTGGTTCTTCATCTTCTGATTCCTCCTCTGCTGTAGAGTCTGATTCTTCCTCATTTAGCTCAAACTCTATCTTCTTAGGTTCCTTTTGTTAGACTTCATGTTTAATAACATCTTTTACTTCTCTGAACACCACATCTTAGTTGGATACAACCTTCCATGTGACTGGGTTCCAAATCTTATAACCCTTTAAATCATCCTTATACCCAATAAAAATGTAATTTTCAAGGATTTCAGATTTTTGTGGCTTGAATCTTTTGAATAATTAACCGGAGAATCCACAGTTTCATTATTTTTGAATCGACGTTTCGAATCCCAAGTGGGATCCATCTTCAGGATGAGAGAATGATTTTCAAATCCCAAGTTGGATAATAATTTTCAAATTTATTATCCAACTTGGTTCGTTTCTCCTTTGGAACATGTACATATGCATCACATCCAAATAACCTCAGATGTGAAAGAGAGGGTTTCTTACCAGTCTATACCTCTTGTCGAGTCTTATCCTCTAGCGCTGATGAAGCTGACCTGTTGACCAGGTAACATGCAGTATCCACTGCCTCTGCCTAGAATTCCTATCCTAACCTAACACCACTGAGCATGCTTCTTGCCCTTTCCATCAATGTCTTATTCATTCTTTCTCCAACTCCATTTTTCTGAGGTGTATATGGAGTAGTCTTCTGCCGTGCTATACCACACTTCTTACAGGATTCTTCAAATTCCTTACTGCAAAACTCTCCACTGTTATCTGTCCTCAACACCTTTATCTTCTTCTCTACCTGGTTTTCCATGTTATGCTCTTAACCTGCAAATGATACCCAAACACAAAATATGCAAAGAAAAGATACCCAGAACACAGAATAACAATGATTTTATTATTCAGAGAGTAATGTTCACTTTCCTCTTCGAGGGGGCAACCTCCAATAGAGTAGAGCTCGATTACAAAATAAGACACGATGCTCCTCGCAGGGAGTCTCT
>APFE031676708.1:129092-139266 GCA_000404065.3 Pinus taeda | reverse complement strand
CCCAAGAAATCAAATGGACATTACCAACTTGTTTAGCCTATCAAATTCTAAACTAATGATCCAAAAGTTTATAATTATCAGATGTACTAGGGAAATTTGTAAGCCAGATGTTCTGTTTATAAGACTAGACTAGAGATTGACTGAAGCAGCTTTTATCTACTTTCGCTAATGTAAAGCAAAAGCATTTCGAATGCTACCTGGATAATCTTCAGGCTCCGTCTGTAGTTTATAAAATGAAGAACACTAAAAAACAAAAAATTTCTTCCCCAGTATGGTCGCCACTATGTTAGTGCCTAAATCTACCTCAGGTTGAGAAAGGTAGGATCTAGTATAACATCAAACCACACTTAACCTGGTAGCTAGCCCTACCAGGTCGGGAGAGGGCTCTCTCCTTATCAGGCTCAACAAAATATGATCAATGAGGCTTGAGATGACTGATATGAATATTGATCTTAGACTAGGTATGTGTTCAAAAGAGTTTGAGTGAATTTGATGAAGTTTTGTTGGCTCAAATGGAAAGGCAGATTTGGGTCTGGGGAATGAAGCTCAGTTTTGCAGAGATCTCTATGGGACAAGGTAGAAAAATGATTTGGTACTTCAAATTTAATGAAATGGAGAGCTTTAGAAAGGTGAGAAGTTGAAGAGGGCAAGAAAGTCTCAAGGATTCTCTTCAAACAGCTAAAAACATAAATAACTAAACAAACCCTAGGTAGAGCACTGCAATTTCAATGGATTCTACCTTTATTCTTGTTTGATTTAGTTAAGATGAAGCAAAGAGAGATGATGGCATATATAAAACACATATAAACTTACAATTATAGAAGGAAACACAATACCAAAGCAGGATGCCACATGAATCCCATAAAGTGCTGCAAACCCTGGTCTATTCCTTAGCCAAACTACTAAAATGTGTGTACAATGAAGCTCCAAGCTTTCCCAAAAGTCCAACCTTTTCTAATGACTAAAAAAACACAAGATATAGGAAAAAACAACTCATCCTATCCTCTAGGGGTCGAGCTCATGAGTTTAGGCAATGGAATAGCTTGCCTCTAAAACTAGGGAACTGATTCATTCAGTTGGAAATTACCTTTTCATGGATGAATCTACCTCTATGAGTGAAAATTTAGCATAAGTACATCAAAATACATCAAGTCACATTAAATTACATCATGAGCTTGACAATTAGAAGGATAAAAGTCAAACTGTCAAGAAACTAGGTGAAAAACATAGTATTTTGGTCAAACTGAGCAAAATTCCTCCAATGCGCCGCATTGATTTCCCTATGCGTAGTGCCTTTTTGTAGCTACTTTTGGAGGCCCCCTTGTGTCCAAATTTTCTCCAAGTGTGCTTTTTGGAAAGGTCTACCTGTCTACTTTCCTGAAGAGGTATAATTTTTGAATTTGGCCTCCATTTTCCCTTCCCAAACGGATTTCTCCCAACACTGCTTCCTGTGTATCCAAAAAGGGGTAGAAAGGTCATTTTTTAGGTGTTTTTGACCTTTTTGGAAGCTCAAAACCTATCAAACTTTCTTGGCCATTTGTGGGCATGCATAGTTTTCCATGAAAAAACCTAAAAAATTTGAGTTTTCCTCAAAAAGAGGTCTCTAGCAAAAGCGCGCGCCAGGTGGCGCAGTGCATCAGGCAGAAAGATCTGTTTTTTAGGCCAAAAATTTCAAAATTGCGAAAAGTGTTCGAAATTTCCTGAAATTTGGGTTGAATGTCCTCCATTAAGTGTTGTGTTAGGCGAAGGAAGCCTCAGCCAAGATCTCAAGTCATATTGCTCTTTTCACTTCCTTGATGCCTTCTTCAACTTGGCCTTCAAATTCCTGATTATTGCCTTGCAACTTTTGTTTCTCGCCAACTAATGGTAGGCCATGTGCCTCAGCATAGTTTTCTCCCTGTTGGCCTTCTCTAGCAACTTTTTGAAGTTGATATTTTCCCTCTCAAGCCAAGACTCATGATCAACATTGATTTCTTGTTCAAGTGGTGTGAGCTTCACTTTCCTCCTCTTGGTAGCTTGCTTGTTTTCTTATATGTTTTGCAGCTCCATAATGGTTTGCTGATCCTCTAGTTGTTTGTTTCTTTTCTCTAGGTATTTGATTATCTGCTTGGCTCTTTCTAGATTGAGAGACAAATCATTAATGTCTACTTGTTGCTCCTAAATGATCTCCTTAAGCTTTGATCTTTGTGAGCCCAAATCTGTGTCATCATCCTGAATGAGAATGAAATCTGTCTCCTGCTCTCTTGAAGGCCCCTCATCATGTAATGGCCACTTGCCCTTGTCCTATACTGCTATAGACATATTTGGGCACTGTAACCCCAATCTCATATGTCCATAAACCAAGGGCTTCTAAGCCCCTAAAAGTGTTGTTTCATACCCTAAAGGAACAAGGTCAACTGATTACATCATATCCCAGAAGTTCTCCCTGAAAAACCACTCAGAACTGGTCAAAAATGGACCATACAGACTGCTCAGTGCTAAGGGTGTGATGAATCTCCCTTACTACATGCAAAAGGTGTGATGCATATTGAAAATCCATACTGTAGGGTGCGATGAGCGAGAGCAGACAAATGGCAGAGGTAGTTTTCTAGGTGGAAACCCAGAGAATCTTCTAGAAACTACTCATTTGACACTTGCCTCTCTGAATTCACCCAGGGATGAGTAAAATATCATGAAATCTCCAAGTGGAACCAAGAACTATCAAAGAAATGACACTAATAAAAAACCCAGAAGCTGACTCACCCACCTGCAAACATCTATATATGGATCCCTCATACTAGAGATCCAGGAGGTTGGAATTTGTATCTTGTAAGGAAGTGCTGTTGGTTTCTCTGTGGAACATCATAGTGTTGGGTGATCTATCTTTTCATGAGGTGAAGATGGCTTTCATGCTGGGAGGATGGCACTAGGTCAAATGAATGCTCATTGAGTGTTTGGATAGATAGGTCTAAGGAATATGACACCTCTTCAGACCCTTGGTCGCATGTACATTCTACAGACGAGGGGATCATTCGATCAATGATGATAGGAGAGGCACCATGGGAAGACTACCACCATCGTTCCCATCTTCAGAATTACCATGAAGATTATTCCAACGACCTTGATCATCCATCAGTTTTTGATTTTCTATCAAATACTATAAATACGGTGGATTTCGAGTGAAATCTGTCCATTATTGAAGAAACTAAAGCCATAAATATCTCGACCAAGCCAGATGTTATAGAGAATATTCATGTCGGCAAACCTTGATCTTCTTTAGAACTGGAAATATATTATGCTCTCTTTCACGAATTCAGAGAGGTATTTGCATGGTCATATGAAGAAATGCTAGGCATTGACTCGAGCATAGTTGAACACAAAATTAAGATGTATCCAGATGTCAAACCGGTACGACAATGGCTTTGGCAAGTGCACCCAAAGAAAGTCGCTACCATCAAGTCAAAAGTTGAAAAACTTTTACATGCTAGTTTCATTTACCTAGTTCCTCTAACTGATTGGGTATCAAATATTGTTCCTGTGATGAAAATGCAAGGAAAGATTAGAGTGTGCGTTGATTACAGGGATATAAACCAAGCTTGTCTGAAGGACAACTATCCTACACCCTTCATTGACTAGATAATTGACGAATGCACCAAATGCAAAATCTTTTCATTTATGGATGGATCTTCCGGGTATAATCAAATTAATATCCGCCCACAGGACTAGTCAAAGACTCCATTTATTTGTCCGTGGGGCACATTCGCGTACTACAAATTACCTTTCAGTTTAAAGAACGCAAAGGCAACTTTTCAGAGGGATATGAATTATGCCTTCCATGACATCAAGAACATCGTTTAACCATATATCGACGATCTTCTGGCTCATTCACGAAAGTGGATTGATCATCCACAGAATTTGAGAGCTATATTTCTATGTTGTCGATACTACAAGATACGACTCAATCTACACAAGTGTGTGTTTCGTGTCGGTTCTAGTCGTTTACTTGGCTTTGTGGTTTCAAAGGATGGGATTCGTCTCGACCCATGTAAGGTTTAGGCAATCATCGATATGCCTCGACCTTCAAATTTTCTCTAGATTCAGAAACTCCAAGGGAAAGCAAACTTTCTGAGGAGGTTCATTCCAAATTATGCCAAACTTGCTAAAGGTTATACGCGCCTTTTGAAAAAAGAAGTGCCCTTCAACTGGGATCAGGTTGCACAAGCTTCCTTTGATGCTTTAAAGGAATCACTAGTAAAAGCATCATTAATGTATGCTTCTGACTATCAAAAGGACTTTAACCTGTATCTAGTTGCGGCAGATACAACCATCCCCATGGTTTTAGTTCAAGAAGACAATGGAATTGAACATCGTGTCTATTATTTAAGTCACAACTTAAATGATATGGAAAGCAGGTACTCCTATGTTGAAAAGATGGCCCTAGCAGCTGTTCAAGCGGTACAAAGATTTCGACACTATATCCTCTTTTGAAAAGCAACCATTTTGTCAGATTGCAACCCTATGAATTACATCTTGTCGTGTCAATTACTTGGGGGGGAAAATATTCAAAATGGATAGCTATTTTGCAAGAGTTTGATTTGGAATTCACAAAATCCAAATCAAAGAAATCTCTAGTTTTCGCGGAGTTACTATGCAACTTCCCATCGTCGTCCAACGATTCAACATCTAGAGCATCAATCGTGGATGAATCTATGTTTCTGATACCATCGAGTGATCCGTGGTACGGAGATATAATCATCTATCTCCAAACCCAAACATATAGTCCTAATACCTCTTGCTCAGAACAACGACGTACTCGATACCAAGCAAAAGACTACATGATCGTCGGTGATACACTTTACCATCGTGGTATCGATATAGTTCTGCAAAGGTGCCTCACCCATGAGGAGGCCGAAAAATTCTTGAATGATTGTCATTCAGGCGCATGTGGGGGGCATCAATCTGGTTATGCTACAGCACAAAATATTTTTCAAGCAGGTTACTTCTAGCCAACAATGTTCAAAGATTGCATAACAACAGTTAAAAGTTGCCATGCTTGTCAAATCTTCGACAGTGAAACCAGAATACTACCCACACCTCTACATCCAATAGTTGCTATTGGGCCATTCACCAAAAGGGGCATTGATTTCATGACATGTAACCCCACCTCGGTCGGAGGGCATGGGTATATCATAGTCGTGGTTGACTATTTTACAAAATGGGCTGAGGCGATGCCTACATTAAACAACAGTGGAGAAACAACTGCTCTTCTCCTTTTCAATGATGTAGTCTCTAGATTCAGTGTTCCACAAGCTATAGTCACATGTCATGGATCACATTTCCACAATCACATGATGGTTCAATTGGCTGCCAAATTAGGACTGTCCCATGACAACTCTACTTCGTATTATCCACAAGCTAACGGGCAAGTTGAGGCGATCAACAAAATCCTGAAGCGCATGTTGCAAAGGATGATTGGAGTCCATAAACGGAGTTGGCACCTAATCCTATACTCATCCTTGTGGGCATACCAGACGTCGGTGAGAAATGCGATCAAATTTACACCCTTTCAACTAGTGTATGGCCTGGAAACAGTCTTACCAGTTCAGTGCGAAAATTCATCTCTCAAGCTCGCAATCAACCTTCTCCCTAGAACTTCATAGGAAGAGGCTCGTTTCTTGGAATTAATCCAATTGGATGAGACCCATCGTGATGCCACCTTGGCTAAAGAAGCACATAAGAAACGAGTCAAGGTGTAATTTGATAAGAATGTCAAACCCCGTGTCTTCTCAGAAGGTGACCTGGTCTTAATTTATGATCAGGAATCCGATAAATCGGGAGCAGGTAAGTTCTAGTCTTTGTGGATGGGTGCCTATATTGTTAAGCGTGTATTAGCAAAAGGGCCTACGAGCTAGTATATTACGATGGAATTCCACTGTCGCAGCCTCGAAATGGGTTGTACCTTAAGCGTTACTATGCTTGAATAAGCATAGTAATCTCTTCATATGCTTTTATTACTTTTTGTTTTCGTTAAGAGTGATCATTTTGGTTAGGTAATCCACTTTTGAATTTGTTGCAGATGTCGAACCTATTGGAATCATTTGTTGGATATGCTAATGGAGCTAGTCGTAGTACGTGGAACCTACCTTCTACAGCATGGGCCATCTTTGATCCAAGTGGCAAGTTAGTGAGTTTCAAAGGGGTATGTATTAGTCGGTCAACGAACAACATCGCTGAATATAGCGCGTTGGTAGAGTTCCTCTCTAATGCCATCGCACACGTCATACGCCAACTTGTCGTCAGGCTAGATTCACAACTCATCATTCTACAGCTTACCGGCATCTATTCCATTCGGAATCCAGCTATCTATCATATGTTCCTAAGGGTCAGGATTTTGGAAAGGCAGTTTAATTCTATTCAATATCAACACATTTCCAGAAACTTAAACACATTAATTGATTCATTATCAAATTATATGTTAGATAGACATCTGCAACATTTATAAAAGAAAATCATTTCATCAACATTTGCATTAGGATCATATAACTTAACCAAAATAAAGCTCCGAAAATAAAAAATATATATAACTATTTATATTTTTTACATAATTTTCTGCGTCAAGGACAAAATCAGCCATACGATCCAAAAACTCAAAAATGCAGGAAAGAACCCTAGACTAATGGTGCTAGTGATAAAAAGTCACTGCCTGTGCGATCATGTGTAGAATCCTAGTCGATTGACTCGGTATGCCAATAGTATGGCATTGTATTCTCAGAGGTAACTCGTCGGTCTTCACATCTGGAATACCGAGGGTGAGGCCCTCAATCTGATCCTGCAACACTGCGAGGGTCTCAGCTACATCTAGATCATGAAGGATAGCCCTCCCTACAGCCTCTCCTACTGGAACGACAGTTGCTACCCTCGAGTGCACTGTTGGTCGCACTGGTCTAATATCTGCATGGATACATGAGTAAATGATTAGTCTTGATATCATTTAAAAAACATAAGAACATCATAAAAGTAGTAAACAGAGACATGGTCAGAGATTTTTAACTATGACACCCCACTGCTCGCTAACCGACATCACCAAATCTGGGTCACCGTGGAAATCCATCCCAGCATATGGATACTCGGCATACACCATCTGCTAACAGTTGAACCACTCGAAGAAAGCATCAGAGAATGAAACCCGTGACTGACCAGCACGTCTGGCCATAAGGTCAACCCATCTCTGCATCTGTGGCTCTGTCGGTGCTGGCAGTCCGAGTGAAATGTATTGTGGCTGCATCAGTGGGATCCTCTCGAAGGCGAAAGTGGTCATAATAGAACCATAACCAAAGTTTTTGGATTTTCCGTTCTTCACCTTGGTAAGTTGTTCTTTTATCACTAGAAGTACTACATCACACCAGTTGAATACCTTTGGTTCAAGGAATTCCAAGGCATACTGCATATAGGACCTATTGGCCAAGTGAAGAGCCGCACTGCCACCGAATCTAGCAAAGGTGAATAAGATAGTCCTCAAGGACCAGTCAGTGACATCTCTAATACTGATCTTGCCATCCTTGCTCAGCTGAGATCCATCTCTACATTATCAGCAAATGTAATCCCTCATGGATTCGCCCCCACTGGCGGAACTTGATAATGAGAGAGAAGCACCATGTCTCGACAAACTGGTCAAAAAGTAGACATCCTCAATAGTCAAAGGGATGGATTTACCTCTAATCTAGAACACTTGGTTGGTAGGATCCCTGGCATCGAGGAAATATTGCAACAAGTTGATTTGTTGCCTCATGATGGATATGCAGAAGAACTTGAGCAAGCCATAGTTTCGCAATGCAGTTACCATATCCGGATCATGTAAGGCAATCATATCCTCCTCTTCATGCTTGCGTTCACGCCATGTAATGACCATATTACTTCGATGAATCTCTGAAAAACAAAGAGAAGAATTAGGATCATAATTTGGGCAAAAACATGCAAAAATTCCATCAAAAATTAGTGCATAAAGTTTCCTCCTTGCGCCCATCGCACCCTAGCTGTGTAGTAGGTGAGGTGCATACTGACTGGCCAATGGCCAACTCAGTATGCATCACACCTTTCGATGTATACTAGGTGCGATGGGGAGAGAATGAAATGTTCAAACCCTAGAGGCTCAGAAACGCAGGAAAACATGCACAGAATTAGAAAAGGAAACAATGCAATTGAAGAGCTCAGGTTTAGCTCCTACCTAGTCCAGATGGCGCCAAAAATCATCCACAGAGTCTCCTGGAATCAGCTGATGAAATTCGAGGGGGAAATGCACCTCCAGAGCTCCAACAATCCCAAATTTGAATGAAATGGTAAAATGAGAGGTAAAAACTACTTTTATGTTATTACTCACATAATTCAAGTAAGGTATTAGTTTTATAACTCATTTTTCAAGCATGTATATACATTTCTAATCTGTTTGATGGAGTAATTGAACAGGTAGTACAACTGTCAAGAGAACATAGTTTTAATAGTGAATCAAACATATGTGACTATTATCATGAGTAGATTTACATGAAGTTCAAGCTCGTTAAAAAATAAACCTAGCGATGAGCAAATGTTCCCCCCAGAGTTTAAGCTCAATAGAAAATGAACCCATCCTTCGGTAAATAACAATTTTGATTGCATAATCATCAGCTTTTGAGCCTTGGTCGTGTTCTTACCATCACCTCCACTCTTTCTAGCTGATCATACACCTCCATTTGATTGTTTACCCCTTTTGAGGAACAGCTGCGACAAGTGATTCTATTAGCCATTTTTTTTACACTACCATGATTGAAAAGTTCCAACCCTTACCTGGAACTAGTTGCTATCCGAAAACATCACTCGTTCCTCAAAAAATGAGTCTTCTTTAAGCTCTTTTCATCTGACTCGTAAAATATGAAAATATTGCCGAGCAATTGGCCTCTCCAGCTTGTTAAAGTGATTGGAAGTGCCATCCCTCCTCTAGATTTTAATCTTTTCGGACATGAGGGATCATTGCACAAAAATATCAAGCGCTTGTCCTATTCGGCTCATTAAAACTATCGAAAAGTCATCCCTCTAGTATTATTTTATAGTTTTTCAAACTTAAGGGATTATGCTATGAAAAAGGACTATGGGAGTTGCCTTTCCGTCTCTTTTTAGACTCTCTAAAATTGAAAAGGACCGAGTTATCTTTGTCATTAAACTCGTTAAAACAATAGAGACAAACTTGTCCATGCGGACAAGAGTGAGTTTCATTGTCACTAGGCTCGTTAAAACATAATGATGGGTTTGCACGAAGAGAAAATAATAGAACAAGCATATGTTATCCTCCTCAAGCTTCACAAAAATAAAGAGGTACTAGTCAGCAATGATTGGGGAAAATTGGGAAGAAAACTTGAAGAAACTTTATTGGTAGCAAGTCGCTCTTGAACATGACACTTTCACTCCATCACCATGATTGAGTCGATTTGGGTTATTCCGTTCACCGGTCATATCACCATTGGTCATCCGTACCATCCATCTTTGGGGTTAGCACTACCAATCCATTTTAGTGTCGCCGATATGTTCTAAGAGAAGTTGCTCAGAGAATTCACCAACCCAGCTCACATTTCATCCCCTACAATACCTTCATGCTTCATTCTTTCATGACCCCCACCCTAAGCCTTGTATCATCATATCATTTTCACCTCCGTAAAATCAGTTGCTCCGTTCCATGTCGTAGATGTGGGATTCATTAAGGCCCTCCTGAAACTGGTCACTTCTTGTCGACATCAGCTCATTATCCAAGAAGTTGACTTAGGAACAACCCTTTCAGTACTTTGAAGCTTGCATGCCTCAATGGCAAGTTTCTCGCTTCTGACGACAGGTTTATGTCAACGACCTTTGACCGGGAGATTTTACATGGTGTTCGACATCGACTCATGTATTCGTACCACGTGAATTGTACTGCGTACCTTGAGGGTCATTATCATTATCAGTGATTCCTCTTGTGCCTGTTAACAACTTACATCATTTTATGCTAGTGGAAAAACCTGTGAACAATTTATGAAACCAACGTTTCGGACTAGCTAGGTGAGTCCATCATCAGGGCAATGAGATTTGTATTTTGAGAAGAGAGATTCGTGAAAATTATGGAGCTATTAATAGTTGTGAAGAAAAATATTTGATATCTTTTTTTATTTTTATTTTTAATGTCGACCTAATT
>APFE031676708.1:90046-123350 GCA_000404065.3 Pinus taeda | reverse complement strand
ATTATTATTATAATAAAAAAGATATCAAATATTTTTCTTCACAACTATTAATAGCTCCATAATTTTCACGAGTCTCTCTTCTCAAAATACAAATCTCATTGCCTTGATGATGGACTCACCTAGCTAGTCCAAAATGTTGGTTTCATAAATTGTTCACAAGTTTTTCCACTAGCATAAAATTCTGCCAGCCTGTATGGAATCTCTGTTTAACAAATTACATCATTGGCTGGTAATCAGGCAATGTCTTTCCATGTTTGACATCAGAACATCCTTTCACATGGATTAACTTGTACTTCGGGCGAAGATTGAACAAGTTTGAAGACCCCGGATCCAGTTTCATCCATCCGGGCTACGATATATTTAGGAAAATAAAGACATCAAATGTACATCATAGCTACATAGATAATCATCCAAGCTAAAGGATGATGGCTCTACCAGAATCATCAGTCTGCCACACAGACGGTTGTCTGTCCAATGTACATGAAAATGAATTTATAAAACTGAGCATGGGAATGCCCGCCTCAGCTAGATCATGAAAAATATTATGAAGATAATGTATTGAATTGTATCTTATTACAGGTCACTTTCCCATTTGAAAAACCTCGGATCCTCATGATAAAGAATTTCACCCGATATCAGAAAATTTACAACATCATGCTTTAGGGGGTAACTGTTATAGACATATTTGGGCACTGCAACCCCAATATCATATGTCCATAAACCAAGGGATTTTAAGCCCCTAAAAGTGTTGTTTCATACGCTAAAGGAACAAGGTCAGCTGGTTACATCATCTCCCAGAAGTTCTCCCTAAAAAAGTACTCAGAACTAGTCAAAACTAGACCATACAGACTGCTCAGTGCTAAGGGTGCGATGCATCTCACTTACTACATGCAGAAGGTGCGATGCATACAGAAAAGCCCTTCTATAGGGTGCGATGAATGAGAGCAGACAAACGGTAGAGGCAGTTGGCTAGGTGGAAACCCAGATAATCTTCTAGAAACTGCTCATTTGACACTTGCCTCTCTAAATTCGCCCAAAGATGAGTAAGAGATTTGAAATCTCCAAGTGGAACCAAGAACTATCAGAAAAATGACACTAATCAAAAACCCAAAAGCTGACTCACCCACCTACAAACATCTATATATGGATCCCTCATACTAGAGATCCAGGAGGCTGGAATTTGTATCTTGTAAGGAAGTTTTGTTGGTTTCTCTATGGAACATCATTGTGTTGGGTGATCTAGCTTTTCATGAGGTGAAGAGGGCTTTCATACTGGGAGGATGGCACTCGGTCAGATCAACGGGTTGTAATCCTCTCTTCTACTACTTCTATCAATAAAGCTATTTGAGTTTTCCTCCATATTCTTGAATATCTCTGAATCTTGTATTCATATATGCATTTTTATGGTTAATATATATCTGATCCTATATTGTTTATGGTTATAGATCTCTATGCTTTGATGGTATTATGCTGCTTTGACTCTACAGGTGTTCTTTGAAGTGGGAAAAGTAAGGAAAGACTGGCAAAGCTCTATCAAAGGGGAGAGGAAACAAGCAAGGAGCCAAGCAAAAGACAAAGGTTGGTACTCTCTGCTTCTCTCTCATCTATTTGTCATAAAGGAAAACATAAGTGACTTTAGTTTGTTTGTTTATAAGATAGCTACCTGTCTTAGTGGGACTAGCAGCTCTGAATGGACACTAGCTTTCCCGATAACATGTACCTACTTTGTTGATGGAGGAAGCAAGACCCCTTCTACCCTGGGTGGAGATAATACTTGCTTTGTTGCTGCAAACAACCTTCTAGTTCCCTTTCGATAGGTGATAAACACTGACACTCTAGCGGTTTGTGTCTCATGAATCTCTAGTTGATGTGAAGGTCCACCTATCTTATGAAAAGCTGCTAAAGACACTTGAGGACCTTTGAAGACCTCATGTGAAATGAAATCCTCCCATGAGATGTTCTGTAAACCAAGTTGATGCAAGACCACAATTTTGATTAATGAAAAATGATATATGTTGTTATACTGCTGCTGAGGAGACTTCCTTTGCACTAAGGTGGTCATCTTCTCAATGTTCCGGCAAATAAAGTAGGGGAGATTCATCATTCTCACCATCGTAAAGTGCATCAACAGTCTAATTTGATAGGCATATAGGCGAGAAAACCGACCCTCACAGTTGAAATACTTAATGATGAGTTTCATCAAGGTAGCATATGAGTCTTTCAGATACCAAAAGGGAAAAACTCTGTTGAGATGTCTCTGATAACCAACCTTGATGTAAGGCTCATAATTTTCTCTATCAATCTGCTGCCTTTTATTCCACTGCTCATCGACATTTGGAATGCCAGTTGCTAGAGAAATAGACTCCGGCGTCAAGGTGAATGTCACACCTACTAGAGTGACTTAGCCATTATGAAGATGGAACACAAACAACCTAGCCAACTCATGATGATACTAGACTCTCTCTACCATCTCACAGAAACGATAACAGGATTGGTGTTGAAATCATGTGACAGCAAGAGGGCAGGTCTGCAGCTCGGCAAGTGAAGTAGGATCCTCTTGTATATGTTTACCACCCTTGTAAGGTCTCCTTGGTGCATGCATTTCTCTAGGAGAATCACTGTGTGTCTCCTCATCTTGGTCATAGGAAGGATTAGATTCCATGTTTGCCAAATGTTTGAGTTCTCTTAGATGATTATGAAGAGATTTAAGGTGTCCTTAGTTTTCTGCTACCAAGGATGAGAATGTATGAGGGACTGTGGAAAGAAAGTGTATGAGGGGTTTTGGGAATGTTTGCTGACAGGATTTTGGGGAATAGAAGGGTTTTAGGGATAGTAATTAGACTTTGGGATAGCAATTATGGTTTAGGAAGTTGTAGCTATGGTTTAGGATAGTGGGAGTTAGGGATATGGGGTTAGTGAATTTAGGGATATGGGGATTATGGAATGAGTTGATGAAACTAGAAAATAAATGAAGGAATCAAAGAATGAGGGAGTGATGGAGTGGACTTTGCAGCAAAAAAAAAACAAACTCTAAACCCTAAGCAATTGTTTTTGACCAAAAATTGCAAGGAGGGAGGGTTTCAAATTTATCTCATTAAATCACCATAAATATTAAGAGAAACTCATTCACTGGTAGTGGAACAATGCTTGACTTACTTGAACAAGTGGAAATTGAGCAAATTTGGTAGTTTTGATGAGTTCGTGGGTGAAATCAGACTTGAAGCCCTATGCACTACACCATAAACCCAACACACTGCGCCACTTCAATTCAACGTGCCTGTGTATTTTTCACACTACAGAGGGTGCCCCAATGTGCCACGCCAACTCTATGCGTCGTGCCCACGACCTAATGCGCCACGCCCCTGAAACTTGCCAATTTTGCTGCGACTTTTCTCTTTCTCTCCAACATGACCTTTCTCTTGCTCAATATTTCTCCTTTAGATGAAAATGAGCTCTTTGAACATGACAAATGGTTTATGTACAAAATATTTTAATTTTTCACTCATAAAACCCAATTTTGTAATGCTTGCATTTAACATTGCTTTTCAAACTCTGTTTTTAGGCGGTTTGCTTTATTTTTGCCTTTGATGAATTGAATGATATGAATTTTTGTTTGCCTTGCATGTGATAGAGATGTTGAAGCTTGACAAGGTGACCAGGGTTGCCACTAAAGCTATTACATATGACAAAACTAAAATTACATCAAATTTACACATAAAAACATAAAAAACTATGTTTTTCCTCAAAACAGGGTTTTGAGGAAAAACAATCACTGAGTATGTGATTATGGAAATTATTGATATTGGAACTTTATTTGACCTCCTCATGCATCTGCTGACTGGTATTAAGCATTTTGAAGACCTTATTGATGAAACCCTAGACCTAATGGGACTGAAAACCCTAAAACTGACGTTTGCAGATTTAAAGACGAAATTTGACTGCAGATGATCTAGATGAATGAAAATGGGCCAGCAAGTAAAGGACATGACGGAAAATGTACAATAAGCCGCTACCATCAGATGATCCATGATCCTAATGGAATGCAGCTGATCGAGTGAGACACCTAACATGTAATGCAACAACAGAATTTGATCACTGACAGAGGGATGAATATACCGACACTAACAAGAAGAACAAATCTAGGAGTTAAAATCAAATTCTAGAATTTTATATAGATAATTTAATTAAATTGACCACAAATATGGATTTCTCTTGGAATTTCATCGAAAAACAAAAAACCAATCACTGAAAATGAATGTTGTATGAGGATTTTATGGGAGATTGAAGTTTTCTAGTTGATTTTTTTTCCCTGGTCACTTTCACAAAGAGTCATCCATGCTTCTAGGGTCCCTGATGCTACCTTGCTGATGTGCTGAGAGCATTCCTGGTCTCTTTGATCTAGTTTTTTGCTAGTGACTAGGATTTTAGCCCTAAAAAAGGCCTTAATCTGTTCTAAGTTTCTTCACCCCTGTTCCTGCTCAGTCTTGGCCCCTTGTTCATTTGCAGATTTTGGTCCAGATCTGTTGTTGTTTATCAGATTTCTTTAGATTAGTCACTTGTCATTAAGGTAGGTTTTTCATATTTGATTGGGGTTAGGCCCTCTTATTATTTGATGATGTAATTAGAGGTTTGTGTGATTTATGGTATTTTGTTATTGATTAGTGGCTACATGTGTCTGGTATGATCTTTTTTGTCCAAATTTTTCCATTGCTTTTAGTCCTTCAATTTTCCTCTGAAGCCTTTTTTGGATTCTTTGGGTTGAGGCTTCATTTTCACCTCTAGGTTTCACTTTCAAACCTAATTGGCTATTATCAGTGACTATTTAGGCCTGATCTATTGGAAATAATACTGAGAGGGGGGTCAATCAATATTTACAAATCAATAACTTTTTCATTTCCATAATCAGATTTATATACGCTACTTCAGTCAAGGGAAATCGTGTGTGCACACAACTGTTCTTAAGGCAACCAATGTATATCTAGTGAACTTATCATGCAGTTAATTCATCATTTGTTGATCTTTAATCAGTGCATTAGTACTTTATTAAACATTAAAGTGTAACCATGTGCAGTAATAACAGAATAAACCATTACACATAAGCAACACACTTGAACACCAAGATTTAAGGTGGAAACCCAATGTGGGTGAAAACCACCTACTGATATCATCTCTGTCTTATTTTAATAATAAGAAAATTTGTTTACATTCTTGTAGTGGTGCAAACTCAAACCAATACGCAAGAACCCACCTACAGAAGGTTACAACCTTCCCTCATTCTCTTGCCTCTACTAGAAGGGAGCTACAACCCCCTATTTCTTGTACTAGCTGATATGTTTACTATTATCTAGGCTCTGACCTACAGAAGTATACAACCTTCACTTGTTCTCTAGCTGATATTGGAAGGGAGCTCCAACCCCTGATCAAATCACCAACCGCTACTGGCAGGAAGCTTCAACTTCCTCACTCAAGGCTCCAACCCTCAGTATCCTCTAGGGACCACGTTTCATAAATTTTCACACTGGATACTCCTGGTACACAATATTGCAATATGAAGGCCAAGTTTCATCAAATTTTCATACTATATCCATTAGTAACATTGAAGCTCAAAATCAATCACCACTGCAATACAACCATCAAAACCAGTTACTGAAACTCAATCATCAATCTCTGACATAACTGAAACCAATCATCAATCTATGAATCAACCATAACTAAATCAATCAATCACTGAAACCTCTCACATACTGAATCATAAAATCACTAACACCTCTGACATATTGAATCAAACAATCATGTCTGAAACCTCTAACATAAAGAATCAAAAAACCACTGAACCTCTGACAGAACTGAATCAACCATTCATTCAAACTTAATCAAATTCAACCAAACAACTGGAACAGACAGATCACTATAACTAGTACACAGATATGAACCCACAACACTGTATCAATAACTAGAACCAACTGTAACCTCACAAGTCATCTGTAAGAATGTATACACTCCTTTAATGAAGCCAATCTACGTGTATATGCTACTTCCTTTAGCCCAACCTGCGTATACCTCTAAAGACACTGAATCATAAAACCTCTAAACCACAAACCGTATCAATCAGTGACATTATGAATATCTATTGCCATATTATAGAGTTCTAAATAGATAGCAACAAGGATCACCCTTATTTCTCATTCAATCAATCAATCAGACTTAATTTCCTTATACATTCAATTCTACTTTTAGATCTAAGAAGACATCATTGACAAGAAGCAGTAAAATAGTAGCACTGATATGATAGATCAGTCATCCCTAAACATCAAGCTTTTCTTTTTCATACTTGGAAGAGGCAAACCAATGTGTATATGCACCTTCACCAAAGTGAACCATTGTATAGATCTGCAAATACTTACTTATAACTTCACTGCAATTCTAGACTTCAGACATACCTAGATAATCATATATAAAGGATAAAATGTGTCTTAGAAATCATATCTAGCGTATCCATTATCAGATAACATAATGATAAGTCACTATGATCTTGATCCATCATTAGATTTCATCCATCATCAAATAATCAGGTGCATACTTAGTTCAAATCAAGCAAAGCAGCAGAAATCCATAACATGCATATTTTCTTTTGATGTAACACTTCATAAGATATTCATTACTTCAACACTTAGCCCTTTAATCTTTTCCTCCTTATATAGTTTTAGCCTTTCTCAATACCTCGGATCAAGACAACACTTAGGTCCTGTGGTGTTCTTAGACAGGATCAATAACCGTTACTCCACTCAATATTGTGGGCTAATACCATGGTATTGACCCTTGGTATTCTTTCACATTAATTTCCTTAATTTTCATCCCATACGCATTTTTCCTTCTATGAAAGTGTGTGCATATGTGTATGCTCTTTTTATACAGTGAACCTGCATGTACACTCTCTTTTTGTATAGTGAACCCGTGTATACAACTTATCATACCCGAAAATGTCATTTTTCTTCAACTTCTTGATTCTGATATGTAGTCCTTTGTTACTTCATCCTATTATTTTGTACCATTACTTTTTTCCCTCTGAATAGACTTGTTATAATGTGATTTTCCATTTTTCATTACTTCTGAACTGATTCCTTTGAACTTCCTTGCATTTTTTCACATTTGTAAACACAATTACCATGCATCCTGTCACATATGATATCTCTCCTATAGATTCATCTAGTTACGTAGATTGATCTAGTTACCATATGCAAGTGAGTTGTTCTACTACAAGTGGGTTGCCATGAAGTACAACAGATGTATCACATTGCTAACAATATCCACCTTTGGACTTGATCGTAACCATGTTGGTGTTGATTACTTCAAGCTGTAGAAACTATTAGAGATAACAAGCAACACCAAAATACTCTTTCCCTTTGAAATCAAGGGCAAAGGGTGTACCAAGATACTCTCCCCCTTTGATATCAAGGGTAAAGGGATGACAAAAATGAACACTTTGATATTTGAAAAGCTAAATATGAACATTGATCATGCTCCCCCTATGCACATGCAAAATTCTTTGATTAGAGTCCCCCTCTGTACATGCTGAGATGCACTGTACCATCCATGCTCCCCCTTGAGCACGTGCAGAGTCTGCAAAAATTATTTTTCAAGGGAATAACATGACTCTATAACTCAACTATGTGATTATGACCTTCCTATCACCAATGAATCATACATACATCAATCTCCCAACCAAGTGGGGATATCCTAAATTTGACTCATCTACCCAATCAAGTGGGGATATACCAATTGTTTATACATGACTGAAATATAGTAATTATTACATCATCCTTCACATGCATAGTGGGGTTACAAGTTACATCAGATGACCAAAAATGACTCATTAAAAGACTATGATAGAAAAAGACATATTATGGGCCTTTATACGACCTTTACATCGAATGATATACGTGACATTTATAGCAAAGACAAAGGATCTAAACAAGACCTTGATAGTCATTATCAACTATCATACACCATATATGACCTGCACCACAAGCATCTGTCAGCAACATCCAGACCATCAACCCGTATATGTCCATCATCAGTTCCCAAGATATGACAAGGTAAATATCATCAACCTATGAAGAAGTATGCCGCATATAGATATCAACTCATCCTCTTGATCTCATCAAGATCAAATTGCTATGTTTCATTAGAAGAAAGAGCATTATCATAACCTTCCATGAATCAGTTAAGAAGTAAAACAGAATCATTCATATCATACCATATGTATGTGAAAACACCGTAGTCATCATCTATGATCAACACACCATCATTGAGAACTGCATGATCTTTCCACATGAACCCTCAATATATCAACCATGTATCATCACTAGGGAACATCCCACATCTGATAAGCATCAACCATGATAATCAACATTTGTGAATGCCAAACCTATCATCATAAAGTAATAAGTCATCATCATTATGTGACTAATTAAGCCATGTCTTCAAATAGCTATGTCTTCATGAGACCGGCAATAACACCATTCTCTTGGCCAACTAACAATATTTATCAAAATGCAACTTAAGTAATCATCCATGTATCCAGCATAATGTGTATCCATCAAAGAGATAGCAATATGTATCTAGAAAACCATGAGATCATAGTCATTTGTCAAGCTTTCTTGATACCATCAACAACAACAATCCTCAACCATGTGAGAGCCAAGAACTATAGGAATCTTGCATCATAACTACACCATATGAACTTTATGCATCTTTTAAGGCATGATGAAAGAAACATAAAATAAATGAATGGCTCACCATTAAATAATGAAGTTCTGTACTCAATTTTTGTATTTCTCCTTGCCCTTATGAAGATAACCATGTAAAAAACATATATGTACTATATGCATCATGAAAAATCCATCCACAATCATCCATAAATCTGATCTAAATAACAACTATGTAAACCTAAGCAATATAAGCATCATCTGAGACTTCATCATAGGCAACTCATAATCACAACATAGCATGATTTATCATTTAAATACTTTAGCCACATAAGTATCATCACCATTAATAAGAATCATTAGGTACCAAAGACTTCTAAACATAATGCCAACAATGCATTATTAGAAGCATAGCATATTCTTCCCCAAACCTTTGCCACCTGTTCACTGTCAGATTTGATCATTGCATATATCAGTAAGAAATATCAAGACATCATCATCAATCAGATATACATCAAGCTATCAAAAACTTATGAGGATCAAAAGCACTTCTAAATAACATTCACAGACTGTAGTCATCAATCATCAAGATAAAAAAGATAATTAATGATTGTCTGAATGATATCAGATCATTTTTCTGAGTCTGTCCCACTACTTCTTCATCAAACCAACATATACACGACTGTGCAACTTCGAACTCATGTATATACGTGACTTGTCTTCGTGATAACTGCGTATGAGAATTAGAACACTGAAATTTCATACTCTCAATTTCTCATGAGTCTGTTCTGTCTATATATTGAGCTATGCCACATATTTCTAGACGTACTTCCTTCTTCTTCCATACCTTGGATTTTGATGATGGTTTCTCCTTTTGGTATGTTAGCTGAATTTTTCTCCTGCATTCTTTTGCTATATGCCCAAACTTGTTACAAGCATACATATTATATGCTTCACATTTCCTATATAGAATTTAATGGCTTTGTGACCAAAGATATTGCAGGAAAAACAATATCCCTTAAAGTACCTCGAAGATGATAATCTTTCTATGTGACGGTTATTAGCTTGAATCATTCTACTTCTGCATCTGCCTATAACATGTCCAAAATTATGACATATAAAACATTCAACATTTTTCATGAGAGGAAAAAACCGATTATCACTTCCATAGGTAGGAGTAAATGATTTTCTTTGAAGACTTTCTTTCCTTGGTTGTTGTTGGGGTTGACTTCTTATCTCATTGTTGAGAATTTCAGATTTTCTAGTAGAGTTCTTTGCTTCAATTTGTGAGCTAGATTCACCTTTAACAATTTCATCAAAATAAAGACTAGAATTGATGGTATGAAACCTTTGACTACTAGGAATATCATCCAAAATCATAGTACTATCTTGAAATCGAAAAAGTTTATCCTTTTCTTCTAATTTACCTTTTAGGGTATTTACCTCAACCTGATTTTGCTCTTCCTTTTCAAGATATTGTTTCTTCATGATTTCTTCAACTTTTCTTCCTTCTTCCACTCATTGCCTTAATTCGAGAACTTCATTTTCTTGTTCTTCAAATGGCTGGAGTAGTTCTTCATTCTGCTTATTTGAATTTTTGAGATCTTCTTTTAGAGAAATGACCATAGCTTCAAGACCTTCACAGTTTCTGGTTCTTTCTATAAGTTCCTTGATTGTTGTGTCCTTTTCATTCACTTCATTTCTTAATGATGTCACCTCATCCTATAGCCTTTGACTTTGATCTTCCTTTTCTTTGTATTGCTTCTTTATTTTGTTTCCTTCCTCCAACTGGGCTTTTAACCTAGTAACTTGTTCTTTGTAGGCACATTCCCTTTTATCAATTAGATCATTTAGATCTCTAATTGTGTCTGTGAGTTTTTAAAATTCTACCTCTATTTGATTTCTTTCTCTTTCACCCATAAGAGAAAATTCAGTTGTTTTGCTGTCAATTTCATTATCTTCAAATGAATAGAGAAATGTATCACAGAGGTCAAAAAATTCATACCTGATAATTCTTTTCCTTGTTCATCTTCATTTTGAGGTGATTTTGAATCTAAAGAGTTTTTTCCATGTAATAGCCAATTGTCTCTCCCACTGTCACTGTTCCTTTGAGACATATTCTTATTTTGAGGTGACTTATTCTTTTCCTTCTTTCCCATTATTACTACGGATCTACTTCAAGCAATAAAGATTTTTCCAAAGGACCTGATCTGATACCAATTGTTGGAAATAATATTTAGAGGGGGGTGAATCAATATTTACAAATCAATAACTTTTTCATTTCCATAATCAGATTTATATACGCTACTTTACTCAAGGGAACTCGCGCATGAATGCAACTGTTCTTAAGGCAACCATCGTATATCCAGTGAACATATGATTCAATTAATTCATCATATGTTGATATTTAATCAGTGCATCAGCGCTCTATTAAACATTAAATAGTAACCATGTGTAGTAATAACAAAATAAACCATCACACATAAGCAACACACATGAACACCAAGATTTAAGGTGGAAACCCAATATGGGTGAAAACCACCTCCTGTTGTCGTCTCTACATTCTTTTAATAATAAGAAAATCTATTTACAATATTGTACTGGTGTAGACTCATACCAATATGTAGGCACCCACCTGCAGAAGGATACAACTTTCTCTTGTTCTCCAGCTTCTACTAGAAGGGAGCTACAACCCCCTAGTTCTTGTACTAGCTGATATGTTTACTACTACGTAGGCTCTAACCTACAGAGGGATACAACCTTCATGTGTTCTCCAGCTACTACTGGAAGGGAGCTTCAAACCCATAGTTAAATCACCAACCACCACTGGAATGAAACTTTGACTTCCTCACTGAAGGCTCTAACCCTCAGTATCCTCCAAGGACCATGTTTCATAAATTTTCACATTGCCTCGTACACAATAATACTATATGAAGGCCACATTTCATTAAATTTTCATACTAGACCCATTATTAACATTGAATCTCAAAATCAATCACCACTGCAATACAACCATCAAAACCAATCATTGAAACTCAATCTTCAATATCTGACATAACTGGAACCAATCATCGATCTCTAAATCATCCATAACTGAATCAGTCAATAACTGAAACCTCTGACATACTGAATCATAAAATCATTGAAACCTCTAACATACTGAGTCAAACAATCATTGAAACCTCTGACATACTGAATCAAACAATCATTGAACCTCTGACACAACTGAATAAACCATTCATTCAAACTTAATCAAATTCAACCAAATAAATGGAATATACAGATCATTGTAACCAATACATAGATATGAACCTAGAACACTGCATCAATAACCAGAACCAACTATAACCTCACAAGTCATATGTCATAATGTATACGCTCCTTCAATGAAGCCGACCTGCGTGTATATGCTACTTCCTTTAGCCCAACCTACGTATACCTCTAAAGATATTGAATCATAAAACCTATGAACCACAAATTGTATCAATCAGTAACATTTTAAAGATCTACTATCATATTACAGAGTTCTAAACAGATAGCAACAAGGATCACCCTTCTTTCTCCACCAATCAATCAATTAGACTCAATTTCCTTATACATTCAGTTCTACTTTCATATCTAAGAAGACATCATTGACAAACAGTAGTAAAACAACATTGATATGATAGATTAGTCATCCCTAGACATCAAGATTTTATTTTGCGTATTCTACTTTGAAGAGCCGAACCAGCATGTATACACACCTTCACCAAAGTGGACGGCGTATAGATATGCAAATACTTATTTATAACTTTGCTGCAATTCCAGACTTCAGACATACCCAGATCCTCATATATAAATGATAAAACATGTGTTAGCAATCAGATATAGCATATCCATTATCAAATCACATAATGATAAGTCATTATGATCCTGATCCATCATTAGATATCATACATCATCAAATAGTCAGGTGCATACTCAGTTCAAATCAAGCAAAGCATCATAAACCCATAACATGCATATTTTCTTTTGATCTAATAGTTCATAACATATTCATTACCTCGTCACTTAGCCCTTTGATATTTTCCTCCTTATATAGTTTTAGCCTTTCTCAATACCTCGGATCAAAACAACACTTAGAGCCTGTGGTATTCTTAAATGGGATTAAATAACCGTTACTTTGCTCAATATTGTGGGCTAATACCATGGTATTGACCCTTGGTATTCTTTCACCTTAATTTCCTTAATTTTTAATCCCATACTCGCTTTTTCTTCTATGAAAGTGCATGCATACATATATGCTCTTTTTGTATAGTGAACCCACATGTACACACTCTCTTTGTATAGTGAACCTGCGTATACAACTTAACATACTTGAAAATGTCCTTTTTCTTCAACTTCTTGATTTTGATATGTAGTCCATTGGTCCTTCATCCTAATCTTTTGTACCATTACCTTGTTCCCTCTAAATAGACCTGTTATAATTTGATTTGCCATTGTTCATTACCTCTAAACTAATTCCTTTGAACTTCCTTGCATTTTGTCACATCTATAAATAGAACTTCCATGCATTCCGTCACATATGATATCTCTCCTGTAGATTCATCTAGTTACATAGATTCATCTAGTTACCATATACAAGTGAGTTGTTCTGCTATAAGTGGGTTGCCATCAAGGACAACACATGTATCATAATGCCAACTTGATCCACGCCTTATTGACTACCTCTTGTCACTTTCATTCCATATTATTGTTTCTTGTTGAGGAAGTTTTCTCTTCTTGGGGTTATTCTGGTCACATTTGGTGGTGTTGTGACCGATTGTACATTTTTCATCTAGAAAATTTCTCGAGTGTGTTTTCATTATTTGGTCTCGCCCTTATTTGATCTTGTTTAGGCCTTTTTCTTTTGGGGTCAGTTTTTGACCTTTGTATACCATTGGCCTTGGTTGGGCCATTGTACTATAGCCCTAACTTGATGACATTTCCCTCCCTTTTTCACTTTTGTCTTTCGATTTGATTTCTTTCAGTCTGTTTCTTTCATTGTGCTTTGTTTTCCTAACTATGACGTTTTTGGCGTGCTTTTCATTCTTTGTTAGGAGTCTTTTCATTTGGTTTCTTTTCAATTTCTTTGGTTTTCCTTCTTGGTTTGTTTTGGGTTATTAATTCACAAAATTGAGGATAATTTTCTTTTAAAAAGATTTATTGAAGAGGTGCATTATAATATGCTTTGGCGTGTTAGAAGGCTTTTACCCTCTTGTAATTAACATTCATTGAATTAAAAAAAGAAAATTTCATGTAGCTGCATTAGGGTGAGTAACCAAGAGTCATTCACACCATCTTAGTTTCACACCGCATTCTACTTGTGTAAACAACAACCACTAAAATCAATGCAATAATAAAATCAAATAGATTCATATTTTACTTTCAACAATATTACATCGTTGGCTTAGTGGGCCTTGACCCATGTTCAACATTAAGTTTGCCAAACAAATCCCTACACTACTGGCCCTTTCGGCATCAATCCGAGGAGCACAGACTGAAGTCTCACCTGAAGCAGTATGAGGGAATGCTAAAACCAAGTTTATGCACCCAGAGATGGTTATGATGTTGGTTTTGTACCCCTTTATCTGCCTTCGCACAGATCGACAAGTCCCCGAGGCTTGTTGATATAAATTTCTCTTACCAGCCTCTAGACCTTCACGAAGGTCTACGGCTATCTTCCGCTGACCTTAAACAAGCGGATCAACCACTTACATGCCTCTGTAATCACTCCTAAGTTTGTTACTACTTGGATCGGCTTAGGGGTCTGATAGCTTTAGCATGCATTAAGATATTCTTCACATAAATATATATTCTTACTTTCATTCATATAACAATGTAAAACATACATATTCACTCATCAATACAACATTAAATCATAAACCCGTTATTCATCATCACATAAACGCATTCATTCATAATAGAAGCAAATAGATCAAACACAAGTATTTCCAGAGTAATCTTGTTTCATAATGCTTTAGATCTTCTTACAGACTCAAACTACCTTGCGCACTCAGCTGCAGGGGTCCACGCACTTAGCTGCAGACTTCTACCCTAGGCCTCTATGCACATAGATACAAAGCCTTTCATCTACTCTAAGACCCTTCACTCTTTCTACTAATGACCCATTACATTCATCATCAATGACTGAATTCCCTTAACGCTTCTAAGACTCTCCTTTTTATACAATCCCATGGATTGTGGACCATGGGTAGATCTTCTAAAGTAGACATAGCTTACATAAATAGAAGGGTAAAAGCCTTTATGAAAATTTACATCTACGCACTCTGTGACCACAAATTGGAGAGACTTTAAACTTTACATACAAAAACTTGGGTTTTTTGCCCCAAAATTGACATTAGGGGGCCCTATCCCAATAGGCCTCCAATAAAAATATCATGACTCACCCCTGAGTCACTCTGCTGGCATGGATATCTTACTATGAAGACCTCCCAACTCTAGTTGCACCACTGCGACTTCATTTGTGCTCTATGTAGCTACCTGCTTGACCTACTCCACTAGTTGCTTTTTGGTTGGTTCTGCGCTATCTGCCTAGATCTTCTGCTGTGTTTTCTGCAGGCTCACAAACTTCTCCCCCATGGTGGTAGAGATCCCATAGGCTTAATCCAACCAAGGCCCCAATCTGGCCTTGAGGACTTCCTCTTTCGCTACGCTGCTCTTGCCTATTATTTCAATTTCTTTGCCTCCTATAGCTTTGCCAATCTACGTGATAACGACGGTTCACGTCGTCGCTCTTGCTTCATCGTACTACTTCTGTAATTCCCTTACCTCGGTATTTAACCTCTACAAGTTTGGATCTTCCTATAGACTCGTAAGTGCCTCCATCTATTTCTCGAAGAGTGCAGTGTATTCCACCACTGCGGCATCAACTACAGCGACTGCATCCTTGATAACTGCAACGCACTATTCCCTGACCACTTGTGGAGCTAAAGGCTATGACTTCAACTCAATCTCTGTGATTTTCAAGTTCGGCTCAAACTGAACCTTTTCCATCTAGGTCTTTGCATCGTGCACAGCTACAACCAACTTCCAAATCTTGGCTTCCATGGTGCTTCTACTGGGATATGCAGTTCCACAACAGTTTTGCATGCTTTGGCTACTAAACGGTGGTGTCCTCTTTCTTCTCCTACACCTTCTTCTAGGCTTCTAACATGGCTATTTTCTCAACGAATATATATTCATTGTTGATTTTTTTCTCACTGATCATGCGCAATGTGTACTGCTCTTAGGCCTTAAGTTCTTCAATGACACCTTCTTGTAGGGTGTGACGGAATTCCCTAGGGAGTGCAGCCAAGTTGAGGCCAATGTTCCTCAGCATGCTAACAATAGCCTTGTCAGTGTCCACCTCCACACTAAGAGCTCCATCTGGCAGCGTGACTGCCCGAAGATCCAAAGAGAAAACCAATTTAGTTGTTTTAGTTGTCCCAATGCTAAACTGGTTAAGGCCACCCTGCTCTACCCTGCACTTGTTTATAGTCTACTGGCTTGCAATCATTTGTTGGCTTAGTGGGCCCTAACCCAGGTTTGATGTTAATTTTTCCAAACAAATCCCTACACCACTAGCCCTTTCGGCATAAATCCATGGAGCGCAGACTGAATTCTCACCCAAAGCAGTATGGGGGGATGCTGGAACCATGTTTCCACACCTAGAGATGGTTATGATGTAATTTTTGTACCCCTTTATCTGCCTTCACGTACATCGACAAGTCCCTCAGGCTTTTCGATATAACTTCATATTACCAACCTCTAGACCTTCACGAAGGTCTATGCCTGCCTTTGGCAGACCCCAAACAGGTGGATTAACCACTTACGTGCCTCTATAATCACTCCTAAGTCTGTTATTACTCGGATTGGCTTAGTGGTCTGATATCTTTAGCATGCATTAAGGTATTCTTCGCATAAATAGATATTATTACTCACGTTCATATAACAATGTAAAACATACAGATTCACGCATCAAAATAGCATTAAATCATAAACCCATTATTCATCATAACGTAGATGCATTCATTCATAACAGAAGTAAATAGATCAAACACATGTATTTCCAGTGTAATCTTCTTTATTGATGCTTCAGATCTTCTTAGAGACTCAAACTACCCTGTGCACTTAGCATTAGGGGTCTGTGCACTTAGTTGTAGACTTCTACCCTAGGCCTCTGCGCACACAAATATAGAGCCTTTCTTATACTCTAAGACCCTTCACTCTTTCTTCTAATGACCCATTCCATTCATCATCACTCACTAAACTACCTTAGAATCTTCTAAGACTCTCATTTTTATACAATCACATGGTCCACAAACCATGGGTAGATCTTCTAAAGCTGACACAACTTACATAAATAGTAGGTAAAACCCTTTACGACACTTTACATCTATGTGCTCTGCGACCACAAATTGTAGTGACTTTACAGTTTACATACAAAAACTTGGGCTTTGAACCTAAAAAATTGGGCTTTTTCCCCAAAATAGACCTTAGGGGGCCCTGTCCCAACATACACCAACACTAGCTTAGGCTAGGGTCTTTGAGATAGGAATATTAGTTAACCTCTCCAAGACTTAATAATCAACTTAGTAGATTGCAGTGGGGAGTTAAATCCATTTCAGTAGTGCAGTCTAGGAATCCCCTCTGAGAAGAGGATTAAGCAAGAAGTCACACTTGAGTTAGGAGGGGTGACACAACCCATTTCACTTAGTTTCTAGTGGCGCGATATAGTTGTTGGGTGCAGGAATTGCACTTAAGAAAACTCCTCAACACTTAATTGTCAACCCGGGGGTTTCGTAAACTTAGATATGAAGCACAAGCAATGCCAGAAATGGTATGAACTTTTCCTATTCTTAATCCTACTTCTTAAATGTTATGTTTGCATAATCAAACAAAAAACAGTCTTCAAAGGCAATTGACACCAAAGCAACTCTAGTGTTGTAATATAAAAGAAAAATTTGCAAGTAAATCAAGTAAAGGAGATTTCACACAACTGAAGAAATCTTAAATGAGGGAAGGAAATTCTATGTTTTATATTTAGATAGATGGCTAATAGTGTGACAAGTGGGCCCTTGCAGAGATCTGTTTTCCTCTTAATCTTCCTTCTACACAAACAACCTATTCTTGTACTATTTCAATGTGCTTGCACTAGTGTAGGTACATTTCCTCCGTGTAAAAGTATATTTTACCTCCGTTACTGAAGATTTATGTCTTTATGAAGGTTCTCTAAGCCTCGGGACTTAAATCACTCTGTTTCTATGATAAGGGAGCAACTCTTGCACCGAGGTAGAGTTTCCTTCACCAAGTTTCTAATTTACTTTTGAAAAGATTGAAAGATGTGCTGAAAAAGAATTTCAATTGCAAATGAAATTCTGAGATAAATTATCTATGGAAAAGAAATTCTTTAATTAATTAAATCTTGCAAAGGAAGTAAACTTCATGAAATGAAAGAAACTTGAAGTAATCAAAGCAGTAGTCTAAGTGATCTTACATGTATCATCTAACTTCGGCAATCCACTTAAATTATATATGTTCCTTGGTCATAAAGCATAAAATGAAAGTATAATGTGTCTATGATAAATTCATGCAATTTTTCTCAGATCCTTTAGAAATATACTTTTAATGCTGAAGATAATTACTAAAATTAACAGCCCATTTGCTTGCAAGAATAACTGAAATGATAATCAGGGAAAGAAATTTAATGTTTGTTGTAAACTAAATGATTGAACCAGAGTGCAGGAAATGACATGCACTGGTACAGGAAAAGGGCTTCCTGCACGATCCAACAGGAAGAAAATCGAGATAAGAACTGTGAGTAAAGAAATGTGAGAAAGAAATTACAGAAAGGAAATAACTCAATTAACTCCCGAGCCACGGATCCATTTCACACTTAACTCCAAAATAGATTTAAATTAGAACTTCAGAAATAAATATAAAGTTGTTCACACCACACAATTGCAAAGGGAAATATCCACATAGTCTTTCCCAATAACAAAAGCACAAGGGTAAATGAGCTGGGTTGGATGGGCCCTAGCCAACCAGCTCATTTTGCTTTTAAGAAACATATAGATTCAACTCTAAAGTATGCATCAAAGATAAATTAAACATAGTGCATGAATAACATGGTGGATTCCTTGTCTTACGCGATCAACAAATGTACATAGTAATGTAAGTTGAGCCCCAGAGCCAAGGGTGATACTAGATTACACAAAAAATGAAATTACAGTCTAATGATCACTAACTAGTTCTACCTACAATCTATATTTTATACATCCTTTGGGCCTTAGCCGTCTTCCACTAATTACAATCATTTTCTTATTTAGGCCTTTCGGCCGAACAGACTAACAACTGAACATTACAAAATCAACTAATAGTTATAATGGAACATGTACTTTGCTGGCTGTAGACCATCCTTGGAAAACATCCTTGATTGTGCACCACCGATATCCATCCTCAGTTTATCAACAATCGAACTCAGAGTTATGGATCAAATCATCCTCATGCAAAGATTCATCTCACAGAAATCTCGGACCAATCATGGTGGCGGTGCAAGAATGTGTCTGCACTAATCATACTAACTCACTATTAACACTAAGTTCCTCAATTACTTCTAGGAAATTATCAGAAGTTACAAGAGGTACTTAATAGGCATGAAATCTATGTAAAACAGATTAATATAGCACTTTAATAAATCTTAATGTAAAATACGAAGCATATGCAGGAATAGGTAGTTATCTTGGACTAGTGCAGGAAAGAGAGGTTTAAGTTGAGATAAAATAGAGGTTAATGTTTATAGAAATGGGGTGCAAATAAGGAAATTTGGGACATCAACAACCTCCCATCCCTAAGCTATTGTGTGTCCTCACACAAAATTTTACCTTCTACAAAAAAATTCTCAAAAATGGGTGGCCAGCCCTTAACCCTGAACCTCAATTCTTATTCATGTTTTCACTCTCTTCGGCTTTTTCCCTCGGGCTCTTCTCAGTTGATTCATCACCTTCTTGAGGAATTTGTGGTATTTGGAAGCCCGATACTTTTGTTATATAGCAAAATGACCTCCTCATCAGCTCAAAGGGGAAAGACATGATGGCTGAAGCAATGACCAAGTTCACAAGCCTTGTTTCCAAGCTAAAACTGCCTATACATTGACAACTTGCTTTATAGAGCTTCTCTGCAAGCTTAAGGGAGTGTTAGTGACCCTAGTAACTCTACTTGTTACTTCAGGGACAACGTTAGTGAAGCCTAATGAGGATCTAAGGGTCAAAGGAGCAAATTGACTAAGAAATATCCCAATATTCTCTCTTAAATCTACTTAGAAAAGCAAGGAAACATCAAAGTTTGACCTATTTGAGGGATTTCTAATCCTAATCAAGAAGGAAAATGGGAAAGAACTCAAAATAATGTCAACATCATTGCTTTTACCTAAGGAAACTCATGGAGAAACTTCGCAGCCCTAACCTCACATGCTACATAAGCAAAGCTAGGGCTATTGTGAAAGAGGTTAGATCATTTGAAAAGATAGCTTACTTGATTGTCGAGTAGAGTCTTAGAAAAAAAGCATAAGAAGTTGGTAAGAAGGGAAAGAGAGAGAGGAGCTGGAGGGGTAAGGGAAGGATGATGCAAACGATGGTTGTAATCACTCTTTCAACATTAATATAGAACAATAGTTGTACTGTCTACTCGATGGTGTTGGTATTACAATTCATTTATTTGTTTGTTCAATGCCTTTTAACATGAGTAGCTTAGTTATGTGAAACTAGATGTCTTTTTCATATTCATGCATTAATTGTCAAGGTTTTATGCTATGATAATGCTTGTATCTTCTATGTGCAGAACTTGATCTAGAGCTGGCTCAAGGGACTTCCACCTGGATGCATAGTGCTCTCCAGCAAATCTACATAGAGACTTGAGGTAATGAATCTGTTTTACTTTGATAGTTAGTTATTGAGTATGGACATGCATGTAGCTTTGTGATAGTTACAGATAATGTTACAGTCTACCAAGGGTCTCGGGAAGACCCTTTAGGGTTTCTTCATTCTCCATACACCATGCATTTAATCCTATAGCAAAATTGGTGACTCTGATGGCGACTACACTCTAGTTCCTAGTTTACCCATAAAGTTCTTAGTTTCCTCCTCCTTCAAGACCTTCTTGTGCTTCTTCATTCCCTTTCTGACCCATCAGGACCTTGCAACACTCTTCTTTCATTGCTCAACCCTAGATATGATCCCCACAACCATTTTTTGAAGTGTTTTCCCTCACTAACGCAGCTTAGCAGTGTAAACAGAGCTTTATAAAGCTCTATGGCCTCTGGCACAGAGCATTAGTCACCCAATTTTTGATATACAACTGCATCTGTGACCTCAAAGGGTTGGGAAGCTTGCTTCTAGACTGATAAGGGATCTGTATCTATGTTTTGTTTACAAGATCTATGTCCTAAGAGAATTTTTTCAAGAAAATAACTTTTCTTCTTAAAATTTTTTATTTTCATAAAAGAAAAAATCAAAATTTTTTATTTATTTTTCTGCTTAGTTGGTTAAGTTCTCCATTATTTGGTTTCAGTAGTTGTTAGAGAGCATTGAAAATTTCTATTGGTTATGCTAGTGCTGTAATGAATAGGGTGCATGGAATGAATATTGATGTATGAAAGACTCTCCCTTTGTAAAAAGAAACTTATTCATCAAAATTGAAAATTTACAAGCATTGTCTTTTGCGTGATTTGAGTCAGAGTGCCACCAAATATCATACGTCAACACCCCTACTGAAGACTCTAACAAATTACACTTAAAATCTACCTAAAATCAATCAGTAACTCTTTCTAGAGCAAACATACATTAGTTTAGGCTAGGATCTTTGGATAGGTAGTGTGAGTAAACTGCCCAGGATCATACACCAAAACTAGTGTCATTAAAAGAGAGAAATCCTTCTGCACTCATAGTACTGGGACCACTCTAGTAAAAGTGGAGCTAAATATGAGACAACATTAGACTATAAGTGAAGGTAGCCCCCCTTTTGTTGCATCTCCTTTGGGTATTCTATGTATCGGGGATCCCTTCGGGGACATCAGAGCTAAGTCGGGGACTCAGGTATCATGTCCACACAATGTACTGTTTGTGACTATGTCCCCCCCTCAGTAGTGTCTGTGATCTGAGGTATCCTTAGTGGCCATACTTTTAGGGACTAAAACAAGGTGATTGAGGTGGGTTGCCCTAGTATCTAACACAGACATACCTACTCTGTCTTCAATTTTTGGGAGGGTTCTCGTCTTCATGCGAATACTTGGCCCCTCAATCCGAGGTTCGGGCAAAGCTCCAGAGTAACTGTAACTGTACATTTGGATAGCTCTCTTTATTATTCATTGTGATATTGAGTTTCATCTCCAGTGATTGGTTCTTATCAGATAGGGTCATTTACCCCTGCTTGTTGATTGATTCACTTAGTGTATTTTTTATTTTTTAAGTGCCATAGTGTTATCATTGAAACTTTAATAAACATCATTGTAAAAATTTATTGATAAAAATTATCAGCCATTGTGGCTACATCTGGCCCTTGTTGTCAATCTAGATGATTGTTAGGACTTCCCCCACTCATTGTGGAGGATCCGCTGAGCTCCAATGAACTGGATTCCCCGTCCTTGGCAAATCAGTCTCCAAGATCTCATATAGAATCAGTTTGGTCATCCGACAATTCAAGCTTACCAAAGGATTTATTTATTGTAGGATTTCTTCCTCCATACAATCCTCCGATCATGAATCTGTTGGGCCCACTCTTGATTCCTGTTGCATCTGTACCTCCTTTTTCTTTAGTTGGAACACTTCCACCCATCCCGTCGATGAATAATGGGTCATGGGACCTTTTGGACACTTTTGGTCGCCCACCACTTCCCCAGTCGACAGTCAATATCACACCTTTGATGGTGAACCCTACTATCTCATTTATCCTGGGTACAACCCCTAACAAGACACCCTCCACGAGTGGAACCCAATCTATTCTAGCTTCCACTCCTTTAGTGTCAAACTCTATACCTTCAACAAGTGCTACATACAACACTCCTTATAATGCTCAATATAGCATAATTAGCGTGGGTCCCTTCAACCAACAATATGGTTGGCATCTATTGTATAGTTCTAACCCCTAGATTCAAGTATTTGGGGGAGCTCCTCATATGCATATACCGACCGAGAACATAACATTTCCCCCTTCATTTTTAGGCATGCATGGTCATTCATTAATTGACATGAGCACTCCTTATGCTAGTCAAGGACTTATGGTTAGTTCTGTGGTGAGTGGGAATCCTCAAGGAGTTCCCAATAAATCCATGGGGGCACCCTACTCGCAACCTCAAATGAGTGAAGGGGAAACTGCTTATCCTAGGGGAAAATATATACCCCAGCCTAACAATCCCTATGGAAATCCACATTACAATACCATACCCCAAGGCACCTACTAAACCACGCAACCTATGTATAATATTGGGAATCACACAATGGGAGGACCGCAAGGATCCTCAAGTCATATGTCATCGCCTTGGCTCGATTCGGGGGCATCAGACACTTTTCCTTTCTTGGCAACACTTGATATCCCCAACTTGTACAAAATTACAAATGACCCCATCTATCATAACTTATTTTGGCTGCCAATCCTGTATAAAATACCAACAAACATCCCTAAGTTCGAAGGGAAACGAGGGGAGGATCCGGGTACCCATATCACCACCTATCATCTTTGGTGCGTTTCTAACTTCATGGTGGATAATAGTATCCGATTACTTATTTTTCTCCACACCCTTACTGGATACGCAACCAAGTGGTACATCAAGATACCACATGCGTTAGCCAATACCTTTGACACTCTAGTGATGGAATTCTTAAAGCACTTCCAGCTACCCCTTCACTATAAAACTGGGACGGAACTCCTCACTTCATTACGTCAGGATACCACCACCCACATCTCTATCATATACATGAATGGAGATGTAGGTGGAGGTTAGTCAAAGCTCCCCTCCCAGACTATCTCTTAGCAGATTGGTTTTGCAAGTCTCTACTCCCCCAAATCACTAAGGATTTCACGTTAGGTGGTGCGGTTACAGAAGACCAATCCATACGTCGTGCCCAACACTTAGATATGATATATTCACAGTTTGGCACTCTATACGACATAATTCCCAATGCCCCTCGCAACTCCAATGATCCTGCTACTTAGCAACCCAAAGTGCACGCCGATGGGATTATCAACACAACCTTCGGGGCTGTTGTAAAACAACTTAGTGGTCACATTTCCCAGATGTTAGTGGACCCCTATACCAAATCAACTACTCTTCCTACCACCGCAATCAACTTTGTGCAGTCTACGCAAAAACCCGGTGGTAAGAATAAGAAGAATAAGAAAAAGACTGCTCCTTCTTAAGAGCAATCAACAAAGCAGCGAAACCCAAAGCAAAAAGTTGTTGCACCCCTTGACAATGGAAAGGATAAACCTGCTAGATTCCCTTGTAAAATTTGTGCCAAAGACCACACGACCTATCGCTACCCGCGTCTTTAGGAATGCACATATTTCATTGCTATAAAGGATACTGGTAGGACCCCTGCTATCCTAAATAATCCTTTCTCTGCTTAGCAGTAGCAACACCTTATTGCAAACCAACCCCAACCCCCACAGGGGGGCAATGCTGGTTCACAAGATCCTTCATCTAGGGAATGACCCTCTACCGTTTACACATTTGAAATAGTAGATCTACAGACCAAAGCCAAACCTTATGGAGCTCCTGTTGCTCATGCAGAGGAACCCTCCTCAAGTCAAAACCCACCACCACCTAACAATATTCATATGGAAAGGCCGGTTGCTGACCTTGTGATTCGCCCCCCTAAAGGGGCACTTCGATGCACAATGCACAATACATCTGCACGTGCCACTCAAAACTACAACATTGTAGAAAAATTGGCACAAGCATAATCATCTATGTCAGCACTCGAGGTATTACAAACATGTCTAGCACAAAGGAAAGCTTTGGTTTCAGCCATTGGTGGTATCGACCCTCAGGATTCTATGCTTGCAATTTTTGACATGGAAAAGTGTAAACCTCCCCTTTCTCACCAACTTGTAGTTTAGGTGAAAATCTTTTCGAAAGGTAAAGGTATACATAGAACTACCAATGACAAAGGTGCTTCTACTTCCGTAATGTCCGCTTCATGTTGGCTCACTTTGGGTTCTCCTAGCTCATCCCCACCATTGAATTCCCTTAAAGCTTTCGACGGTTACACTTTCATCCCAAAAGGTTACCTAGCTAGCTACCCCATCACCTTGCATGGGAAAATGGTAACCGTGGACATCGAAGTCGTAGATAGAAAGCTCGACTATAATCTTGTGTTGGGTCAGAGTTGGACTTACGCCATGACTGCCATTGTGTCTACTGTCTTTCACATCATCTTATTTCCATTGGATGAAAAGATAGTCACAATGGACCGGCTATCCTTTTTCACCCCTGATTATTCACCATTACCCAGTGGCTTTATACCCTTAGTGGGTGGTGTACCTGACTCTTACGTCAGTATCGGTACTGGTCTACTCAAGGGCTCTCTTCCTTGATGGGTTGTTTCCCTCTTTTGCCTCTAACAATCCATAGATGGTCAATATTTTTTTATCCATTCCTCACGAACTGATCGATCCTTGGATCCTACTGGCCCCTTCAAACATTTAAACTTATAGAGAACAAATGCCATTGTCACTAGCTGAATTGGCCTTCCAGGCCATTCAATCTGCATCCAAACCTCCGGTCACTTTGGTCACGGCCAACGGTACCAATGCCCCTCCCATAACTACTCCTTCTTTCGATCGCCTCAATCAAGTCCTACCTATGGACAAAGCTATTAGAGAGATCATGAGTTTAGAAGAGAAACCTTGGGAGGAGTTGCACCATCATGTTTCGATATCTGATTCGGACATGATGCCTCTTCAAATATTGTCACCTAATGCACCTGAAATATTTTCCTCACCATATAAAACTATCCAAACTTTGGAATCGAAGGGAAACATGGGAAATATTTCAACGACATTGCTCATCGATATTTCAGTCAAGACAGGCATCGTGGAAAACATACAAATTGGAGCCAATCACAATACTGAGGAAATTGTGAGCTTCACCTACCCTTCTAAGGACTTCTACAATGTTTTCTTTTGGTCTTATGAGGAAATGCATGGCATAGACCCTTCTATTGTCAAGCATGAGATCAAGAACTGTTAAGCATTCTTTTTATGGTATTTTTCTTGCTCCTTAATCTGAAAAATCCTTGAGTCTCCTTCTTCGGGCTCGTTAAACTACCACGAAGAAGATTGAGCATTTTTTTTATGGTATATTTCTTGCTCGTTAATATGAAAAATCCTTGAGTCTCCTTCTTTAGGCTTGTTAAAATACCACAAAGAAGAGCGAGCATTCTTTTTATGGTATTTTTCTTGGTCGTTAATCTGAAAAACCTCGAGTCTCCTTCTTTGGGCTCGTTAAAATACTACAAAGAAGATATGAGCATGTTCTTTTTTGGGACTTTTTCTCTCTCTTGAATTGAAAAATACCTAAGCTTTTCATCGTTGGTCTCATTAAACATATACGACGATGATCTGAGCAACTCTTTTTCTAGCTCATTAAACTGAAAAAGATCACTTGAGCATTCTTTTTAGGCGCCTTTTCTCGCTCATAAAACTGAAAAAATCCCGAGTTTTTTCTTCAGCCTCGTTAAAAGCTTATGAAGATGATCTAAGCATTATTTTAGGTACTTTTCTCACTCATTAAACTGAAAACTCCCGAGTTTTGGTCACCGGGCTCATTAAAAATCTATGACAAGAACAAAAGCACTTGCTTTTTTGGGACCATTTCTCACTCTTAAATAGAAAAATCCCCAAGTTTTTCCCTTCTTCGGGATCATTAAATATACAAAGAAGGAATGAGTAGTTATTTTACCTCTTTTTCCTTGCTCACTAAACTAAAAAAGATCCTTTGAGTTTTCTTCATTTGACTCATTAAAAATCGATGAAGGTATTGAGTTTGTCATCACGTGACTCATTAAAAATTCACGATGAATATCGAGTTTAGTCCATTTCCTCATACTCGTAACAAAATGAGGTTAATATCTATTTATCATAGGTTTCTCTTTATCCGAACTCCGTAGATTAACTCATGGAAAAGTAATCGATCCGAGCATACTATTAAACTTTTGTCACACCCAGTTAAAATCTATGACAAAGGGACCACCCTGGAGTCATTCTTTATGACATTTTTAGACTCTATAAATATGAAAAGAGCACCGAGTTGTCTTTTTTGGACTCATTAAAATACACAGATGAGGTATAGAGTCATCTTTTTACAATCCTTTTTAGACTCTTAAAACATGAAAAGATAGATGATTTTGCCTGTCTAGTCTCATTAAAATAATTAGATAGGGCATAGAGTCACTCTTTTTGCGGTCCTTTTCAGACTCTTAAAAAATGAAAAGATCGATGAGTTTACCTATCTAGACTCACTAAACTAATCAGAAGGGGAAAGTGGACAATACAAATGTGTTCAGTATTTGAAAGTGTGGTTTCGCAGAAGTCATTCCCTTGAACATGGCACTCCCTCAGATAAACCTTCCTTGTGATGACCTCTCAATATGAATGTTACCATCCTATAAGTTTAACCTAAATACTCCGATGTTCTTATGTCTCTGTATCCTAACACTCTTTGGTGTTCACGAGTGTAGTGTTTCATGGTTAAAACTATTGTTGTTCCTTCTAGTATTCAAGGGCTAACCTTTTTTTTCCTCCATCAACCCATCAAGAATATGCTTTCATCATGCCTTCTATCATTTTGACCCAATGGTCAAAGGTTCCTTAAAATAAAATCATTCTTCTCCCGTTTCGTGTCGATTGATGTAGGACACATCATGACCTACCTCTCAACAAGTCTCTTTCTATTGACTTTGACACTCTATCTAGGAAGAAAACCAAGAAACACATTCAGTGCCTTGGTACTTGTAGACATTAGTGGTAGGTCACCTTGTGTTTGATCAAGGGTTCTCATTATTGGCTCCTGGTTAAGCGATTCTACGAGTGTTCGATGACAAAAACATTTTTCACACTCACTAGATTATACTGTGCATCTTGGAAACCATCACCATTATTGGTGGCCTTCCTCACATCTGTTAGTGGTCTCCATTACTCACTGGTAATTAGAAAGTTTAATGCATGTTTGACATCAATTCATATATTCACATGCATCGATCTATGTTGTTTGGTGAAGTAGAAATCAAGACCTTGGGTAGAGGCTTGCATCACTCAACCTTGTTTCCTCTCCCAAGTTGTGTATATTTCTTTTTGGAGACAGCTCATCATAATGATCCTATTATGACACCGGTTCTGCATTGTGCTTATTGGAGGCCAGCATCGATATATCTCTTTTATGAGAAAATCACTCTGACATAGCTATTGAGCATGGCAATGCCCAACTCAGGACCTGATTTTAGTTGTTTTATATATATGTGTTGTATCAGGTTTCCTATACCACCCGAGGCTCTAATCCTCTCTCTCTTTTTGTCAAATAAGAAACATAACAATTAAGTAAAGTATTTCGGCCATCGTCATAGCCTCTGATCTCACACTTTAGGGGACATCTCTTATACAACAAAATGACCTACTCATCAGCTCAGAGGGGAAAGACATGATGGCTGAAGTAATGACCAAGCTCATAAGCATTGTGTCCAAGCTAAATTTGCCTATACACTGACAACTTGCTTTATAAAGCTTCTCTGCAAGCCTAAGGGAGCGTTAGTGACCCCAATAACTCTACTTGTTACTTTGGGGACAACATTAGTGAACCATAATGAGGATCTAAGGATCAAAGGAGTGAATTGACTAAGAAATATCCCTACATTCTCTCCTAAATCTACTCAGAAAAGCAAGGAAACATCAAAGTTTGACCTATTTGAGGGATTTCTAAACCTAATGAAGAAGGAAAATGGGAAATACCTCAAAATAATGGAAACATCATTTCTTTTACCTAAGGAAACTCATGGAGAATCTTGGAAACCCTAATATCACATCCTACATAAGTAGAGCTAGGGCTATTGTGAAAGACGTCAGATCATTTGAAGGGATAGCTTACTTGATTGTTGAGCAAAGTCTCAAACCTGAGCATAAGAAGTTGGTAAGAAGGGAGAGAGAGAGAGAGGTGCTAGAGGGGTAAGGGAACGCTGATGCAATTTATGGTTGTAATCAATCTTTTGACATTAATATTGAACTGTAGTTGTACTGTCTACTCTATGGTGTAGGTACTATAATTCATTTATTTGTTTGTTCAATGCATTTTACGATGAGTAGCTTAGTTATGTGCAACTAAATGTCTTTTGTATATTCATGCATTAATTGTCAAGGTTTATGCTATGATTACGCTTGTCTCTTCTATGTGTAGGACTTGACCTAGAGCTGGCTCAAGGGACTTCCATCTAGCTACATAGTGCTCTCCAGCAAATCTACACGGAGACTCAAGGTAATGAATATGTTTTTCTTTGATAGTTAGTTATTGAGTATGGACATGCATGTAGCTTGTGACAGCTGCAGATACTATTATAGTCTGCCAAGGGTCCCAGGAAGACCCTTGAGAGTTTCTTCATTTTCCATACACCGTGCATTTAATCCTATAGAATATTCCACACTTTTACTTGTTGCTTCTTCCTTTTTACCTCTGCAAATAGTTCCACCTCGCTCAGTTTTTTAGAACTTTATTCCTTCATGTCATGGTTCAAAGCCTCCAGGTCATGAACTTTCTACTCTAATTCTACCATTCAACTGTTGAGGTAGAAAGCAGAGGGTGTCATGCTAAGATCTTCAGGTGTAAATGTCTTCTCTACAACAGACTCGAAATAGGCTCCATCATCGTCAAGTTCAAGGCCGTCAAATGTCTGCATTATGGAGTCGTTGAGGGTTTCTCCTCTTGGGGTTTCCTTATCATAGAGGGTTTTAATGCCCTCCACAATCTTCGTGCCAAGGGTTTTAGTACAATGTGCACTCAACTCCTTAGGGTTTTTAACGCCTTTTTCTTCCAGTTCCTCAGGGAACTCAGTACCCTGTCCATCCAGACCAACATGGGTCTCAATACCCTGTCCTTCTAAAACAGTAGGGGCTTCAGTATCCCATTTGTCCAACACCGAGGGTTTCAGTACCCCGTTCCTCGAAAGCACCGAGGGTTTAAATGCCTGGTGCATTGAAATTATTGAGGGTCTCTATATGCTGCTCTTCTTCATCTTCATGACCCTTTGTTTAGACTTCATCGGTAGTCGGTGTCATCTTCCTCTTCCTTAGTTTATTGACAAAAGTTGACAACAATATGTCATCTTCCACATTCTCTTCATTTTCCACAGTGTGCGCTGCTACATTTGCAAGCATAGAGAGATTATGGAATTTAGGGAAAACTTGGGGTGATTCATCGATTATAATCGAAGAGCTCAACTAGTTCATCCCTTAGGAGATAGTCATCCTCCTCATCGAGGTTCTGGTATTTCTCTTCTTAGCTGAGGGTGAATTATTTTCAACAATCTTCTTTCCTGCTTGCACTGGTGTGACTTCATCTTTCTGCTCAACAGGAGATGATGTCTCTACTTTCCTTTTCTTACTTGTACTCATGCTAGCAGACTTCTCTGAATTCCTTGCTCAAAACTCCTTCAAGAATGCTTCCCAAGTTACTCCTTTTTCTTCCAGCCTCTTCTTAACTAGAATCATGATAAGCCCATGATGGTAGATCTTGTTTGCAACTTGGCTTGCGTTTCCATTTTGCATGCCCTTCACCATTTTATCAATACATCTGAGCATGTAGTAAGGGAAATTAATCAATTTTCCCAACTTAAAGTGCAGCAACAATTGAAGGTGATACATGAATGTGAATGTATATCGCCTCTCTCCATTCATGAATTTTTGTAGTATGAATAGGAGGTCTTGCCTCTTCCCGATCATGGCGCTCTATGGGAGTCCTTTCCTCCAGTCAACCTTAAGCTTTTTGTGAACCACAAATCGGTGCCATCGTTTCTTCCTGAGCCGCTCCTTTTTAAACCAATGCTCTCTTGTAGGTGGCAAGCATGTAGCTTGTGAGATAGACTCCTCTGTAACTTTGAACTTCAATGATCTGACCCTGACTCAGCCTTCTTTGAATGTCCGTGAAAACTTCAGTACCACAGCCATGTCGAGCCCATCAAACTTTTAAAAATGGCAGGAACTCGGCCTCTTGAAATAGTAAAAGACTATTTTAGTACTCTGTAGTTTTCTCCATCTCCTACAAAGAAAATGACTCACTTATTACGGGTGCCATTTCGAACTGCACTTCACTCTTTCAAATTACACCCTCGAAGGAATTCCATCAAGTGACACCAATGCTTTGTCAAGAGATTTATGTTGGAGGTTTGTCATCCTCTGTCTTTTCAATCCCACTCACCTGGTCATAATGAAAATAGCTCTTCGTACTAGGCACAAATTCATATCAACCCACTGTACATAAGTCATAAAGATTGTGTGGAGTGGAGGTTAATGCGGCGGTGGCCCAACAGTTACAATGATTGGGTTACGGGGTAAGGTAATAATGGAAAAGCAATGAGAAATGATTTCAAGGAAGGTGAATACTGGCTATTAGAGAACAGTACTATCCCACAGTCTACCTTGTAATTTAATCAAGACATACTTCAACACTTATTAAAAAAATTAGATTTCAAAACCTTATACACCTTGCACTTTAAAGATTTTTCCTAAGTTAGTAAATGATGAAAAATAGTATTAATTGAACATGCAATGCTATGATATATTAGTGCTCATGTGCAAGAAAGTAAAGATCCATAAATATCCTTGATAAAAGACTCGGATTGCGTGAATTTTACTTTCTTTCACAGTCAGCTGCATTCTTGCACTAAACTTGCTTGCACTGCGCTGTGCTTGCACTACGTATCTTGCACCAGGGACTTTTACCAAAGAAGAAAATTTGATAGAACATTATTCTATAGCTAGACTTAAAAAAAATTTCCTCACTATAGAAGAAAAGATCATTCACCATCCTTTGGTGTTTCACAAGCATGCCTTCTAGATTGACTGCATCAACTTCTGCAACCAATTTACGAGGGAATAAAGAAGTGGGAAGGGGGGTAAAAAATTTTAGAATGGGAAGGAACATTATAGTAGGGATTCCTGAAACAATATCACCAAGAGGGATAAATTAAATGGGATGTGGGAAAAAAATTCAAGGGAAAACAGGGATTTTACGAAACCAGGCAAGGGTATTTTCTTAGAAGAAAGAGGAAGGTAATTCATTGGGGATTTTAGAAAAGAAACTAGTGGTAATTTTCGAAATGGAAAATAGAAGAAAGGAAATTGTTTACCTTGAAATCTGTCTGCATTGGTGTAGGAAAAAATAACTGCAGCGGGAAGTAAACATTTACTTGCATAAAAATGTCCATGCTAGTTACCCCAAACTTGGGAAGTGCTCGGTTTCGTGAACCTGCTTCTTCTTGGTGGTAGGCAGTATATCTAAAAGTCAAGTAACATTCCCTTTTTATTTATAGTTTCAATCTTCCTTCCAGCATGCTATTTTTCAGGTTGATCCTTCTGTAATCGTGTCAGTCAACTGATTTTCATAATTACAGGAATTTTTTCTTTTAAAACTTTTTATTTTTGTCATTTTCTTCTTTTTATTTTTCTTTTATTATTTTTTTCCAATAAGGACAAGAAGGAATCAAATCTTCAACAGGTTGGTGTTACCACCTGCCAACTCCTTTCCAAATGGTTGTTGGACTTGCTACAAAAAATCTCCTTTAATAAGGAGCTGAAAATATACCTTCAATCTATGCTCGTTTACCAATAACACAGAATTTTTTCCATCAATAGTTTTGATTTCTACCACTCCATTTTCGAACACTTTGACCACCTCATAGGGTCCCATCCAACGTGTATGGAATTTTCCTTTAAAATATTTGAATCTAGAATCGTAAAAGAGTACCCAATCACCTGGTTGGAACTGCTTCTTCTGAATGGACTTGTCATGCAACTTCTTGCGCTGCTGTTGAACCAAGATCTTCTGGTAAACAACATCCCTTCGGAATTCATTTAACTCATTCAACTGTAGAAGACGCTGCTATTGTGCTTCAAAGAGATCTAGCCCCAATTGGACTGCAGTTTTGAAAGTCTTGATCTGGAATTCTATCAGCAAGAGGACTTGTTTTCCTTACAATAGCTCATATGGTGTGTGTCCTGTGTTGTTTACCCAAGTGGTTTGATAGGCCCACAATGCTTCTAGTAATTTGTCAGCCCAATCATTTTTGTGCATACTCACTGTCTTTGTGAGGATGGACTTGTAGGTTTTAACCCCGTACAGAAATTACCTGCATACGAATTCTAAATCACCAGAAAAATAAAAATGCGAGAGCATAACACATAAAACACATATACACAGAGATTTCCCACTGGATCTCAAAACCGAGACTACCAGCTTGATTTTTCATTATGTTCCTTTCAATGTTACAATACATATTATACATGCCGAAGCATCCAATACCATGGACCGAAAAACCATC
>APFE031676708.1:57886-86659 GCA_000404065.3 Pinus taeda | reverse complement strand
CGCCGCCCCTCTAACCCCCCGGTTCACTACGTAGGTTAGTCGTGGAAAGAATATAACACAACCCAACAGGACTCAATCACCTTATTCGTGGACTCCACCTGACCATTTGCTTGTGGGTGATAAGGTGTAGATTTCCTGTGTCATATCTTATACTGATTCATCACAACCTGTACCAGATTAGAAATAAATGGTGGTCCATTGTCAGAAACAATTTCTCTAGGCACACCAAATCTAGTAAATATTTTTGTAAAAATAAAATCAACTATAACTCTTTTAGCAGCAAAAGAAACAGCTTTAGCTTCTACCCATTTCGTAAAAAAATGTGAACCAACCAAAATATGCTTTTTATTTGATGATGATGGATTTATTGGTCCTACGAAATCAATGGCCCATGTTTCAAAATCTTAAGCATAAATTGAGGACATAAAGGCATTTCATTGGTTTGATTAGGCTGGCCAATTCACTGACATCTATCACATCGCTTGACATATTGTTTTCCATCCTTAAACAAGGCCAAAAAGCACCAGATCGTAATGCTTTGTATGCAGTCCACTCATCAGCAATGTGACCCCCACAAGGTTCATCATGGGAAGATTTTAAAATATCAAACACTTCTTCCTCTCTTACACATGTACGGATAATGAAATCTTCTCTAGTGTAAAAGAGGTCTACTTGGATCCAGGAATATGTAGTACTTTTCAAAATGATATTCCGCTTTTCACGAGTAAATAAGTGAGGTGGTAATTTTCTAGTGACTAAATAGTTAGCTATGTAAGCAAACCATGGGGATTCTATTGACACAACAAGAATTGCTTCACCAAGATTATTTAACCTTGAAAGATAATCTGCTACTACATTTCATTTCCCTAGTTTATCAACAATAGTAATATTAAATTTCTGTAATAATAGTAACCACCTAGTCACTCTACCGCTAGTTAATGGTTTATTCATCAAATATCTTATTGCAGAATGGTCTGTATGTATAAAGACTTCATATCCTGTAATATAATATCTAAGTTTATTAATAGAAAAAATTACAGCTAAACACGCTTTCTCAGTAACCATATAATTGAGTTCGGCGAGAAACAAGTTTTTACTAATGAATTAAATAGCATAAGATTGTTTGTCTTCTTCTTGTTCTAAAGCTACACCAATAACAATATCTAAGGCATCAGAGGAAATATGAAATGGCAGGGACTAGTTTGGTCCTCTCAAAACTGGTGCCTGTACTAATTTTTCCTTCAATGTCTCAAAGGATTATTGGCAAGTTGTGAACCAAGAAAACTCACTATCTTTAGCCAAAATTTGGAAAAGGGGGGTAGCTATCCTTGAGAAATTCTCAATGAATCTCCTATTGTAGCCTGTATGTCCTAGAAAACATCTCACTTCCCTTTGAGTTTTGGGTATAGGGAGACCCAAAATGACTTCTATTTTTGGAAGGTCAACCTGGATACCTTTGTCGGAAATAAGATGGCCAAGAACCACTCCCACCTTGCACATTAATATGCATTTCTTGTCACTCAAGGCAAGATAAGATTTTTGGCAGCAAAGAATCACTTATTATAGATTCTTGAGGGTTTCCTGAAACGAATCACCAAACACAAAGAAGTCACGCATATAGATTTCTACACACTCAAGGTCAGCAAAAATAGCCAAGACTACCCTCTAAAAGGTAGCCGAGGCATTACATAGCCCAAAGGGTAGGACTCAGTAAGCGAATGTACCCTATGGACATGTAAAAGTGGTTTTGTCTTGATCGTCGGGTGTTATCTGTATCTGGTTATATTTGCTAAAGTCATCTAGAAAAGAAAAGTACTTCTTACCAGCAAGGGTATTGAATACCTGATCAATGAAAGGAAGGGGAAAGTAATATTTGAGAGTGGATTTATTTAATTCTCCGTAGTCAATGCAAATGTGCTATCTCCCTGCTCTCTTCAACACTAATACAAATGGGGAGGCCCACTGGCTGTCAGAAATGGGATAGATAAAATCAACATCTCAGAGTTTTTGCAATTATTCCTTTACAACATCTCTTAGAGTTGGGTTCATTCACCTTTGGGGTTGTCGGACAGGTCGGGCTCCATCCTGAATATATTTATGGTGTGTACAAGTTTCAAGAGGGATGCCTTTCATATCTTCATAACCCCATGCAAAGGCATCGAGATGGTTTCACAACAAATTCACAAGACGCTCTTACTGAGAAGGATCCAAGTCTAAACTGATATACAAGGATTTACCTAGACTAATCTCAACAAGAGTAGTATCAGGTTCAAGAGTACACAATGGTGTCACTAGAGATGGTGGTGATGGAGGTAGAGAGTCATATCTTTCCTAAAAATCTGGACTAAAAATCTAACTCAATGACTCAAAATTAGGCATGGTTTCTAGATTGTTCAAGTAGTCTTGAATCTCACCCTCTTGTGAGGACTTAGCGTTCTGATGTACCAAGGAAATAGGATGAGTCTCCTCATCACTACTATAGTCTAATCATAAAGTGTCTCGGAGCTCTTGAATGGATCTAGTAGGTGGATATAAGGTGACCTTTTTCCTGGAATCTCCATGGGAAATATACATATCACCAGAATGACATCCGATATAAGCATCAGCCGTAGGAAGCCATGGTCATCCCAAGATCAAGGGATGCCCTCCCACAGGATTCTTTGGCTAAATCACAATGAAATCTACATGCTATTCCCAAGAGTCTAGAGAAATGACCAGATCATCCAATACCCCTTCTGGTTTGATTTTAGATCTATTTGCTAGTTCAAGCACATTGGGAGTAGGACGAATATGGACCAATCCACGTTGACCCATGGTTTTCTTGGTCATAACATTAATGGTTGCCCCTAGGTAAATAAGTACATTAGAGACAAAAACATCACCTATCTGAACAAAGGAAACAAGGTTTCCGAGGTCGGTATATTTTTCCTTGTGCATAAACCCCATCATTAACTCCATTACTCTACCAACAAATTGAATAGTTTGAGGTTCCATTCTTCTCCTTCTTGGCTTCTTGAGACAGAGTTCCTAATTATTTTTGTACAAATGGGGATCTCTTTAATAGCTTGGAGCAAAGGTACCTTTATGAAAAGGTTCCTAAGCTTAGAAGCCAGGCTAGACTCAGGAGTTGGGTCTTTCTTCTCCACAACTAACCTCTTTGGATAGGGAGGTCGGTTGGAAGAAGATGACAAGGGCTCAGAATGTATAGGGATAGGTTGAATGGTCTCATATTTTTTAGAATGGTTAGGAGCTTCCTCCTCTCCTTTCTCATCGATAATTACCATAGGTTGCTTTTCTTTTTCTGAGGTTACTACCTTCGCTGATCTCAATTGGAGATCATTGACTCCAACTGGCACAGTCTGATATCTGAATGAAGAAAGTGGGTTCATAGAATGGATCATTTGTACCACTTTATTATTGGGGTTGGGTAAAGGTTGAGAAGGTAGCTAAGAAGGTCAAAACAGTGGAGGTAAAGGTAATGGTAGCATATGTTGACTCAACTAAGGTAATGATGGTTGTGGCATTGGGTAAGGTGCATATGTACAAGGGTATGATTGCATAGGTGCAGGATAGGAGTGATGTGAATGATGTGAATGGTTTGGCTCTCTCCATCCTTGTTGCCAAGATTGGGAGGGTTGTCCATATTGATATTGGTTCCCATGCTGCCAATGTTGAGAGTGACCAGTGTTAGGATAGGAATACGAGTGTGCATTATAACCAAAAAATGTAGTGGAGGTTCAGGAACCATACTTGCACTTACCTAAGGCCAATTTCTTTGGGCTCCCATAGCATGCAGTGATTCAGCTTCAGGTTGTCCTCCTTCAAGTACAACTTTCAACCTAGGTACGGAGGGACATTTTTTTGTAGCATGGTTCTCTGCACAAATTTCACACTTATTAGTTTCTTTAATATCTAGAGGAAATTCTCTTAAAGGATTCTTTCTTCTACATCTTGGACAAAAAATAGCCAATGAGTCTTGCTCTTTTACAAGTTTTTCTTGAAACTTCAAAGAGTCTATTTGTTTACTAACAATATTCATTATTTCAATTTCATATTGTCCATTTTGTTTTCTAATCCAATAATCATAGGACTTGGTTTTCCTATTTCTATTCTGAATTCCTTTACCGAATCTATATTGGTTCCTTGAGAATTTCGTGCAAAAGTCACATATTTGATCAAAAGATTTTTGAGAAATATCCCCTTTTCCTAATAGATTTAAATTATTCCTAGCATCATCAGTAAGCCCCGTAAAAACAAGGTTCTGATGGTACTTGGATAAAATTTGTGCTTTGACCTGTGAAGGATATACAAGAATATCTCCAAGTAGTCCTCTAGAGTCTCAACATCATTTTTCACAATAGTAAAGATTTCATCTTGAATATCTCTAGTTTTACAATATTCTTGATATTTTGACAAGGAATGTCTTCATTTGCTCCCAAGAAGATATAGTTTTTCCTCCTAGTCCCATGAACCAGTGAAGTGTTGCATCCTTGAGAGTTGCAGGAAACAACTTTACCTTTTGGGCATTAGATGAATAACCATAACTTATAAGAAATATTATGGGTCTTCATGTACCTTACCATAAAAATGAGGAAGAGTTGATGGTGAAATATTTTTCATTTTTACTTGTGTATCAGGATCCACAATTGGGAATCCAAAAGTGGATTGTTCCTCATTTACCTCATTTTCACTAGTTCCTTCTGCATGGTCTTCTTCTTTTTTCCATTGTTGTTTTTCCACACGAACCGCTCTCAACAAGCTAAGAAGGTTGACAATGGGTTCTAATAGCCTCCTTCTTCCCCTTTGTCGGTTATGTCACATCTGGACTACTACTACCAAAGCCCAAATGGACTGTTCCTGCATGATGAGTTTGAGTTGGTTTGGACTTTCTGCCTACAAAATAAAGTCCAATATGATATTTGGTTTTAGATTTGTTAGTATTTAAGAACTACGAGTAAAGAAATGCGAGAAAGATATTATAGAAAGGAAATAACTCAATTAACTCCCAAGCCATAGATCCATTTTGCACTTAACTCCAAAATAGATTTAAATCAGAACTTTAGAAATAAACATAAATTCATTCACACCATGCAACTGCAAAGGGAAATATCCACACAGTATTTCCAAATAACAAAAGCACAAGGGTAAATGGGTTGGGTTGGCTAGGCCCTAGCCAACTAGCTCGTTTCCCTTTTAAGGAACGAATAGATTCAACATTCAAGTATGCATCAAAGATAAACTAAACATAGTGCATGAATAACATGGAAGATTCCTTGTATTACTCAATCTGTAAATGTACATAGTAATGCAAGTCCAGTCCCAGAGCTGAGGATGATACCAAATTACACAGAAAATGAAATTACAGTCTAAGGATCGCTAACTAGTTCTACCTACAATCTATATTTTATACATCCTTTCAACCTTTGCCATCTTCCACTAATTATAGTCATTTTCTTATTTAGTCCTTTCAGTCGAACAAAATAACAACCAAACATGACAAAATTGGCTAATAGTTATAATGGAACATGTACTTCGCTGGCCATAAACCATCCTTGGAAAACATCCTTGATTATGTGCCACAGATATCCATCCTTAGTTGATCAGCAACCAAACTGAGAGTTACAGATCAAACCATCCTCGTGGAAAGATTCAACTCACGAAAATCTCAGACCAATCATCTTGGCGGTGCAGGAATGTGCCTGCACTAATCATACTAACTCATAATTAACACTAAGTTCCTCAATTACTTCTAGGAAATTATCATAAGTTACAAGAGGTACCTAATAGGCATGAAATCTATGTAAATTTGATTGCTAAAGAACTTTAATAAATCTTAATGTAAAATATGAAGCATATGAAGGAATAGGTAGTTATCTTGGACTAGTCTAGCAAAGAGAGGTTTAAGTTGAGATAAACAAAGGTTAAAGTTTATAGAAATGGGGTAAAAATAGGGCAATTTGGGACACCAACAATAGCAGAATATCCATGCATAGAAGTGATGTCATTATCATTTGGGGACTTCTTGGGAGGCAACTCTCAAGTGGGCTTTGGTCTTAGCTCCTTTTTGGCGTTAAGTTTCTTGCCCTTGCATGTGGATTCGTTAAGTTTCTTGCCCTTGCATGTGGATTTGTCCAATGATTGTCCCCCTAGGTCATGTTATTGTACGTGTGGACCATAGTGGCCTATCTTCTTAGGGCTCACACACAGGTGCAAGGTTGGGTTTGTCTTCTCTGTACTTGGGACATATATTAGTCCTACTCTCTCAATCCTCTCTTAGGGTGCCCCGTGGCTAATAATGGAACTTGAATTGAGTTCACAAATAAAAGGGATGGGAAGCAGGTTTCTAGTATAATTGTTCCACCACTGGATTCTTTGTATTTTGGTTTGCATGTGCCATCTTCTAGGACGTTTATAGTGTGTGTTGTTTTTTTTGAATCAATGGTTTTTACCTTAGGGTGTTTGCACTAACTTAATTGTATTTAGATTGTAAGTTATCACCCATGATAAATTTGTTCATCGAAGGTCTCATCGTCTTCATGGTTTATGTCCTAGACGAAGTGTACTTGTTACCCCTGCATGGAGATTTGTGATCGGTGCTCAATACTTATAACAACACATTGTCTTAGAATCTAGACCTAGTCCTCTGGATAGTTACTTGATTTCTATCGAGACTTTGGCAGACAAATCTGATGCCCCTGCCAATCCATTGTTGAGTGATCCTTTAAACTGAAGTTATTGCGGCTAAATCCTGATGGTTCCAAACCCACCTACGCTCACATGCCTTTGTCTGTACTTTACCCTATGGTGGAGTTTGAGACATCCTTACCTTCTGCATCAGTGGTATCATATTCCATGACATTATTGCCACCTCTTAGTGTGGCCATACCCACTCCTTCGTCCACACCTCTTGCTTCTTCTTGGGGCATTCCAGTAGTTTCTTCTATGAATCCTACAAATTTCTTGAATTTTTCCATGTCCACATCATCTCTTATGGTGACCATGGCAGCTCAACCTAGTTAGCCAATAGGTTTAGGAATCTTTGCCATGCATTTTTCCCAACCAACTATTCCTATCCCTGAGTTAGTCATTGTTACTTCTAGTAATATGTGGGGGGATCACCAATTGTTCCTGGTGAGCCTTGGGGAAACATTGTTTCTATTATGTCTCCATCTTGGCAGAGTTTGTTTTTTGAAGGGGCTCCACCTACCATTACTTTTACTGGGGGGGCTAGTTTACTTGGGGGCAACCTCCCTGTCGGTACCATTTTGCACATGGGTTATCCCCTTATGTCGGTCCTACTACATAGAGTGGTCCTTATTCTATCCTTGAGTACAATCCCATCAACAACCATGCTTTTGGGTGTCCTTTTCTCTCTGGTGGTACTTACTCTGGGGGGAAACATCCATTTACTAGTCATGCTGGCCTGCAACAGTCTTATGTCAAGGTGAACCCTTTTCTGCACCAGCAAGTGCGTCACTCCAATCCTTATATGGTGTGACCACACTGTTAGCCAAGGGATTCTCCCACCTATGATCCATTTAGTCATCTTCAGAATACTTTTTTATCTTCCCTAAATTTACCAGATTTGGCGAAACTGACTAATGACCAATCCATCATGATCCTTGGTGGCCACCCATGGCCACCAAATTACCATATGACATTCCCAAGTTTGAACAAACGCCTGGGGAGAATCCATCCATGCATATTACCACTTATCATTTGTGGTGTTTATCCAATTATTTGGTGGATGATTATGTTAATCTTTGCTTATTCCAAAGTACAATGGTTGGGGATGCCACAAAGTGGTATATCAAGTTAGATACTACATCCTACGATGAATTTGCCTCCGTTTCTCAAATTTTTTTGGCACGTTTCCAGTTGCCTACCTTGTAAAATATCGAATCTAACCTCTTGTCGAATTTCAAGCAAGACGATGCCATGTTAATCTCTAATCATATTCATGAGTGGTGTCGTTGTTACAGATCCATTTGGGCACATCAAATCCCAACATTCAGGTCAAAGTTTTAGGGCCCATCAAACCCTAAGTTTAGTTGTTTCATGCCCTAAAACAGGTCAACCCTTTGAATGCTTCCTTCCCAGACAGTTTCATGACTTGAAGACATCCAAAAATTTCCTCTAGAGGGACCAGCGTAGGTAAGCCCTTATGAAGGTGCATTGCAGAGCAGTTGAGTCCACTGCCAGGGTGCTCTGCAGAGCACTTAAGCTTCCTTTCACCTACGTTGGGCAAGAATAAGCGAAATTCACATAGGGTTTGGGGAATATTCTTATCCTTTGGAGTCATCTAGAATTTTCCCTATCTTATTAAATATTAGGAGCTTGAAAATGGATGAGGAATGAGTTAAGGATCATCCTATCCTCTCATCCCTTCCTCCATGGAACTAATTCTAAGTATGGAAGGCCATTCATTTTCACCATTAATGACAAAACCTCCTTCATCTTCCTATAAATTGACCAGTCATCTAAGTGATCGGGGGTTGACTGGTGAGCTAGCTGGACTATGTTGAATTATAAGGAGATAATGCTTCTATGATACTTGAATTTGGAGCAAATGATGTGATGCCACAAGCTTTTCTTGGTTTTGATCTTATGTGGATGGGATCCAAGATGGAGGAATGACTTTGAATCAGGCACTGATGGTTGTAATTCCTTCTTCTATTTAATAAAGTGTTTGAACCTTTTTCCATATGATGTGTTCTTTCATAATGCTTACATGTATGAATTGCTTCTAATTTCTTTCATTTATATTCAATGGATCATATTCTTTGATTGGTTTTCGTCTTCAGTTGTGTTTACAGGGTACTTTTCAAGCGATTAAGTATGGGAAGGAGTGACGAAATCAATACAAGGGAGACAAGAGGAAAGTGGAACTACAGGTAGGCCTTCTATCCTCTCTTCTTATCTATTGCCTATAGGGAAAGTCTAAAACACTTTAAACTGTTGTTCTAGAAAGAACTACTTGTCTAGTGAATTAGTGTTTATCTGTAGATGCTAAATTCTCCAAAACAAATTGGTGACTCCGCTGAGGAGCTATCACCTTTCCTAGTAACTTATCCACCTCCTAGGACATCCTTATAGACTTTATTTGTGTTCATTGACTCTATTTCATCCCTTTTGCATTGTTTTTTGGTCAAAAATTGAGGTTAGATGACTCTTGAGTGGCCTCTTAGAAATCAGTGCAAACTTGGTAAGGGGACAGTGCTATACAGAGCACCCTTGAGTGAGAGACAATGCTCTACAGTGAAGTTAGGACCTCTTTGACATATTTTGATCAACCTTAGGTCAATTTCCCACCTTTGGAAAGTGTTTTTGCCAACGTTTCTCTACTTGTTTGCCTGCTGATTGATCAATGAATGTCATGTCTCAGAGAACAAATTTTTATCTCCTATGCTAGCCCTACATTAATTTGATTGATTAATGTTTCTTTAATGTTTTCTTTTTCATTATCATTCTATAGTAAAATTTAGAATATAATTGATTCATCTTTATTCAAAAGAAAGTGTCATAAAGTCTTCTCTTCCTTCGAATTAGAATTGTCATAAAAGTCTTCAATTTTATTAAAGATTGATTGATTGTATGTACATATTTCCTTTTTATTCATTATAACATTAAGGGATTCAAAAAGAAAAACTTGCATCATTCATATTGTAGTTTGTGAATGCTTGAAAGGAATAGCTAGGGAAATTGCATTAGTTGTGCTCTTTACTCTTTGTCAAAGATCTGATTGCTCTATCCCTACTAGCTAAGGATTTTCATTGTTAAATTGAATGGAAAGAATGATTATCTTATTAATTGCATCCTAGGAATTTTAGAATACATCAAATGGTGAACTTGAAAGCCAAATTCCTAAGCAAGATCAACTTAAAATAAACATCAATTTACCTAATGGAGCATTGTCATTAACGAGAACATTTAGTGGTTCTAGGCTAGAGTCGTGTTCCAGCGTCATAAAATAAAGAAGTTGTCGTTATTGTCTGCAATACATACTGAGTGTGATACCTCATTCCACGTACATGAGTATATCATAGCTTGTCCACATACCTTTGGGTATATAGGGCAGTGTTACAGTACGTAAAGTATATGGGAATGCTCTCATTGTGTGGTTTTACATTAGACAACGCTTATATGGACTGCGCCTCCACATACCTTTAGATATATATGGGAGGACAACTCTAGGTTTCTATCCATCCTTAAGTAACTGAGTCAGCCACCTTGTAAACTATGATACATCAAACACAACATTTAGGGGGATTTCTTGCCTGTACTTCTTGGTTTGCCAAGAGGTATTATGCAGTCTACAATTGCTTGGTAAACCTTTTGCCTAGATTATCCCTCTTTTTCTTGTTATGTTACTTTGATTAAAATAATTAATTGACCACGGATAACATCCTTTATGTTCACTCCTTATTTGATCTTAGGTTGAAACATATGGCGACAAATTCAGAGTCCACCAATCAAGGAATTCCTTTTGATGGGAATGCTAGTCTTTTTCCTCCTTTTGGAAATATTGGTGCTCCATATATGGCTACATTGTCCCTTCTGGGATTTACCATTGGCTTGCCAGTATGGTTGTTTTCAACCTCCTTGGTTCAAAATGTCGCGATTTCTCCGCAATCGAGTACTCCTCCAACTAGACAAAATAAACCTCCAGTTGATCCTAAAGTTGACCCTTTGCCTTCTTCCTCGGTTGTTTCTTCCTCCCCTTCTTCCTCTTCAACTGGTGAAAGTATTGGTACTAGTAACTAGGTGGCTAAGAAGAAGAAGAAAGGGAAGAAGAAGAAGAAGAAGAAGAAAATTCAACAGAGGGGCAATCAAGTAACGATTACTTTGAATGCAACATCTGATGAGAAACCATCCATCAAGCCTCACAAAGTTTGATATGCATGCAAACTTTGTGTAGGAGACCATGTTCTTCAAAATTGTCCTAATATTCCTCAGATCTTAAAAGAATGATCTTCTTGTTTGCATTATCTTGTGTCATCAACTTCTGGAGATCATGTTGGTGACACACCATCAGCTAGTGGTAGTAAGGTTCATGGAAAGAAGGGCAAAGTTAAGTTTCCCTATAGGTTATATGAAGGGAATCACCCCATTCACCTTTGTCCCTATCTAGATGAAGCCAAAAAAGTGTTGGATAACTGTCTTGCTTCCCCACGGTGATTTCCATCTAGTTACAGGAGACTCTCCCTAAATCCTTCACTAGTTGATGAATTGAACGATAAAAATCAACTGTTAGTCAAACCCACTCTCTCTGAAAGTGAACCCTATGATTCTATACATAACCCAAATTAATAGGTCGAGGTAACAGTTGACCCGATTTCACCTTCAGTAAATTGTACCTTTCCCGAAGAGAGTGAATATGATACCACTCAAGTTTTTTTTGTTTCTTAAAATTCTAATGAACTTGGGGGAAGTCCTCCTGTTCCATCAAGACAGGAGGAAAATCATCCAGTTGTCGTAACTGAAGGGGTTAATTCTCCCGTTTCTATGGTACCCCCTCCAAGTAGTCTAGTCACTTCCTTTGATTGGAATCGACTGGTAGGATTTTTCCTTCCTTCTTATGTCCCTTTCCAGATGATAGTACAAGTTTGTAATATGATTGTATCTAGCGCTATTATAGATGAAGGTGCATCAATGATTATCCTTTCCTCAACTGCTTGGCAAATGCTTGGCTCACCGCCACTTGTGCCTATTACCCAGAATATGTTGGCTTTTAACAAAAGAACTAGTCAACCATTAGGGATCCTCCCTGAGTTACCTATTACTTTGTGAGGAAAAATTGTTTATCTGAATGTGATGGTAGTCTTAGGCCCTTTAGATTACTATTTACTACTTGGTCGCGACTATGTTTATGACATGGGAGCTATTGTCTCAACACTCTTTGGAGTGATGTGTTTCCCACATGAAGGCAGAATTGTCACTGTTGACGAGCTTTCATTTCCTGGTCCAAATATGGCTTCTAGTCAACCATCTTCCCTAAATGGTCCTTTTGTACCAATGGTATCATCCCCGTCATAGTTAATTATGTGGCAACCTGTTCCATACCTACATCAACTGACGATCAATTCAGTGATGTTGTACATCATGTACTAGGGGCATTGGAACGAGATCTCTCCTTCATGACCACTTATGAGTTGTGATCGAAAGAATATGAGGATAGTTCTTTGTCTTGTTTCAACCTCATTAAAAAATTATACAGGCCCATGAGGATAGTTCCTTTTCTTGTGTCAACCTTGTTAAAAAATGAAACAAAGAGTATGAGGATAGTTCCTAGTCTTGTGTCAACCTCGTTAAAAAATGAAACCAAGAAATATGACCATAGTTCCTTGTCTTGTGTCAATCTTGTTAAAAAATGAAACAAGGAATCTGAGCAGAGTTCCTTGTCTTGTGTCAAGCTCATCAAAAAATGAAGCAAGGTCCCCTAGAGAGAATTTCCAAATCGAGTCTTTGATTAGATCTTGTAAAATCCCAGTCGAGTCTTTCACTTGATCTCATAAAAGAACGTTCATTCCATCCACCTGATAGCCATGAGTAGTCTACTTAGGTGAATGTAATGAAGCTTGGGGGGCATGCACCTAGTGGTGAAGTTAAGTTTCCCTATAGGTTATGTGAAGGGAATCACCCCATTCACCTTTGACCCTATCGGGATGAAGCCAAAAAGTGTTGGATAACCGTCCTGTTTCACCGCAATGACTTCCATATGGTTACAGGAGACTCTCCCTTTCATCATGTTGGGGGCATGTAAACCAATATCAAGCATAGTTTTTCATTTTAAGCTTGTGTAAAAATGAAACTGAATCCAAGCATATTTTTTTGTTTCAAGCTTGTGTAATCATGAAACTGAACCCAAGCATAGTTCCCTATGGTTCAAGCTTGTGTCAAAATGAACCCATTTCCATTTTAACCATTTTTATTTCCATTCTATCAGCCTTTTCTATCAGATGAGCCTTGGTTGTTTTATTCCGTCACCACCATCTCTATGGCCATTCATATGCTTTCAATTGGTTGTTTTACCCTTTTTGAGGAACAATAGCAATGAGTGATCTTATTATCCAGCCTCTCCACATAAATCAACATGTTTTTAGAAGTTCCAACATCACTAGAGCTAGTTGCTACCCTAGACACCACTCATTCCTCAAAATGGAGTCCTCTTTAAGCTCTTTTTAGTCTCTCTAACTATGAAAAGATTGTCGAGTGCTTGTCCTTTCGATCTTGTTAACGGATTGGAAAAGATATCTCTCTTGTATTATTTTACACTTTTTCAGACTTGAGAGATTAATTTACAAAAAATAACTTGTGGAGTTTTCTTTTTGTACCTTTTCAAACTCTCTAAACATGAAAAGGACCAAGTTATCTTTGTCATTAAACTCATTAAAATATCAAATAGCGACAAACTTGTCCATCTAGACAAGACTGAGTTTCACCTTTGCTAGACTCATTAAAACATCAAATAGTGATGGATTCACCTGAAGGGTGAAAATATAGAAGAAGTGTATGTTATCCTCCTCAAGATTGATAAAAATAAAGAGGTACTGGTTAGCAATTACTTGGGAAAATCGAAAAAGGGGAAAACCACTTTATGGTAGCAGGTTGCTCTTGAACATGACACTTTCACTCCATCAGCATGACTATCTGGTTTGGGTTATTAGCTTGATGGTTATCACACCACTGGTCTATCATACCATCCATTTCTTTGTTTTGGGTCTATGCTACCAATTCACTTTAGTGTCGTTGACATGTTCAAGAGAAGTCATCTAGTCAAAATCCATCTTTTGCAATACCATAAACCTTCATTTTCATGACCACAATTCCTGAACCTTTTGTTGTCAGTCAAATTCCATCTCTAAAATCACTACACTCATTTTGTGTCATTGATGTGGGATACATCAAGGCCCTCCTGCAATGAGTCACTTCTTGTCGACATCAACTCATTATCCAAGAAGTCGACCTAGAAACACCCATTCAGTACCTTGAGGCTTGCATGCATCAATGGTAGGTTTCTCACTTTCAGCTATAGGCATAAATCAATGGACTTTGACCAAAATACTTTGGATGGTGTTTGACATCAAATCATCCATTCAAACCATGCAGAATGTACTGCAATACCTTGAGGATCATTATCATTATCGGTGATTTCTCTCGCATCTGTTAATAGCTTACATCATTGGCTGGTAATCAAATAGTGTCTTCCCATGTTCAACTTTAGATCACATATTCACATGGTTAGACTCGTACTTAAGTGAACATTTGAATGAGATTGAATATCCCATATATAGTTTCATCCATCCGGGCTGCGATAGCAGGAGTACTAAATCATATGTACAATGGCTTTATATTGATAGTCATTCCAATCATGGGTCTATATCTATAGACACCTGTTTATGTACATGTAATGAAAGTTTATAAGCTGAGCATAGGTATGCCTTCCCTCAACAATTCATGTAAAATTAAATATCATGATATACGTATTGTAATTGATCCAGGCCACCTTCCACTTCGATACCTCCTCATCCCATCGTAAAGAATTTCATTCAACATTGGCATTTTTCCGACTTCATGCTTTGGGGGGCAACTATTACAGATCCATTTGGGCACATCGAATCCCAACATTCAGGAGAGAGTTTTAGGGCTTATCAAACCCTAAGTTCAGTTGTTTCATGCACTTAAACAAGTCAACCCTTTTAATGCTTCCTTCCCAGATAGTTTCATGACTTCAAGACATCCAAAAATTGCCTCTAGAGGGACCAGAATAAGTAGGCCCTTATGAAGGTGTGTTGCAGAGCAGTTGAGTCCACTACCAGGGTGCTCTATAGAGCACTTAGGCTTCCTTTCACTTGCGCTGGGCGAGAATGAGAAAAATTCACATAGGTTTTGGGGAATATTCTTATCTTTTGGAGTCATCTAGAAGTTTCATTGTCTTATCAACTCCTATGAGCTCGAAAATGGATGAGGAATGAGTTAAGGATCATCCTATCCTCTCATCCCTTCTTCCATGGAACTAATTCTAAGTATGTAAGGCCATTTAGTGTCACCATTAATGACAAAACCTCCTTCATCTTCCTATAAATTGACCACTCATCTAAGTGATCAGGGGCTTGCTGGTGGGCTAGCTAGATTATGTTGAATTGTAAGGAGATAACGCTGCTATGAGACTTGACTTTGGAGCAAATGATGTGATGCCACAAGCTTGTCTTGATTTTGATGTGATGTGGATGGGATCCAAGTTGGAGGAATGACTTTGAATCAAAAACTGATGGTTGTAATTCCTTCTTCTATTTAATAAAGTGTTTTAACCTTTTTCCATATGATGTGTTCTTTGATAATTCTTATATGTATGAATTGCTTTTGATTCCTTTCATTTATATTCAATGGATCGTATGCTTTGATCATTTTTCATCTTTTTTCATGTTTACAAGGTACTTTTCAAGCGGATTAAGTATGGGAAGGAGCGATGGAATCGATACAAGGGAGACGAGAGGAAAGCGGAACTACAGGTAGGCCTTCTATCCTCTCTCCTTATCTATTGCCTATAGGGAAAGTCTAAAACACTTTAAACTTTGTTCTAGGCACAACTACTTGTATAGTGAATTAGTGTTTATCCATAGATGCTAAATTCTTGAAAACAGCCATCACAATCGATTAGTAAGAACCAAGTTACCTAATGATATCTTACATAAATGGTTCACTCGATCTCTCCAACCTCATATTACGAAGGATGTGTCTACATTTCAAGTCATTACTAAGGAAAAAGCTATTTTAGTTTCCCAATAGTTGGACCTTGTCTATTCACAATTGAGTATGTTGTATGAAGTATTACCTAATGCCCCCAAGCCATCCATTGACCGTCTGAAACCTGTTCCTGGCCCTCATCTTGATAGTGTGAGTGTGTTTGTTTCAATTCTATGATCAAGCTTTCTACCCAACTTGAGAAATTGATTATTACATATCAAGCCCCAAGAAGTGCACCTAGCTCTGCTAAAGCACCCCCTCCTAAGTAGTCCACCTATGTCCTCACGATGAATTCCACTGAATGAAAGAACAACCAACAATCAGGTGGTAAAAAGAATAATAAGAGAAACAAACCAAAAAATCAAAATGCTCAGGAGTGCCAACCCAATCTTTGAGTCAGGGAGTTGTAACTTGTGAACATCGTGATAAAGTCAAGTTCCCCTATAAAATTTTTCAAGGTGACCACCTTAATCATGAATTCCCTAAAATGGATGAAGTCCATAGGCTTCTTTCACCATCATCTACTCAACAACCTACTGTTTGACTCATTCGTTCCTTACACAACCCCATCAACATATGGTTTCTCAACCCCCTCGACATCCACAAGGGGGCAATAAGGGGCCTTGTTGCATCCTTCTCATAATTCATTCATCTTCATGTGCAAGGAATATGTCAACATGACTACGCGAGCCAAATCTTACAATTTTCTTGAGTCAAGTTCTCCCTCTAAGGACTCATCAGCTCAATCGAATTCCATTGGACCTCTCACCTTGGATAAGTTTGTGGCACTTGTCTATGGTGTTCTTTGTAAGATGACACATAATCCTTCTTCCAGGGCCACTCAACATTACAATATCATTGAAGGTCTTGCCCAAGCTCCTTGTTCCATGTCTACATAGGAGGTTTAACAAAGTTCTTGTTTTCTGCGATTGGTGGTGTCGATATTTTTGACTCTAGTCTCATTGCCTTTAATGACGATAAAGCCACTCCTCACCTTTCCCATAAGATTTCCTTTCAAATCATTGTGCATATTTTCCACAAGAATATTCATTGCACTTTAGTGGATGAAGCCTCTTCCACGTGTGTTATCTCACTATCATATTAGAAGGCTCTTAGCTCTCTGATGATTGCCATGTCCAACACTAGTCTCCAAGCCTTTTACAGTCACAAATTTGTACCTAAATGGGTTCTTCCAAATTTCACCATCGAGTTAGGTGGTAAAACTATTTATGTCAATGTTGAAGTCATCAATACTATTCTGAATTATAACCTGCTCCTTGGTCGTAGTTGGTTCTATGCGATGACAACAATGATCTCATCTATTTTTCATGTACTTTTCTTTCCTCATGGTGGAAAAATTTTCACTATCGATCAACTGGGATATTGTGTGCCATTGGTTCAACTTACCACTACGGGGACCTCAATCCCACTTGTGGGAGATCACACCGATCAAGCACAGAGTATTGGTATGGGATTATTTAAAAACTCATCTCTTATGGGATTTTTTCCTCATCTCCCTCCACCCAACACTCCTTCTACTTCTACCTCAAATCCAATGCATATGATCTATTCTAGCACCTGTCGACCCCATCAACCTCCAGATACTTAGGAGGTGTCACCTATTATTATGGACGTTCATAAAGCTAGTGAGCATCCTCCACCACTTCTTTTGAAAGGGATTGCCTCTCCGACAGTCTTGTCGGTATCTCTGGACGCTGGTTAGAAAAACCATCCCGATATGATATGGAATATGGATATTGAATATGATCCACTTCTTCCACATGACTCTCTTGATGACAATCCTCCCTTGCTGTCAACTTGGAGGTCATGGATATATCCATTGATAATCATAGGGAGGTTATGTCTCTCTCTGCCTCTATTCTCCCCGATTTGGAACACGTAGATCTCGACAACTTAAATATTGAACCAACTCAGGGGGGCATATTTTTAGTATTCCTTGGAAGTGCCACCCATGGACCGAGTCAAGTCTTGGGACTCTACTACCAAAATTTCCAATGAATTTCCCACATCATTTCCACCTTTTGATGAGCATCTTGTACCCCCTTTATTTCTTGATCCTCCCTTATTTCCTCTGGTTATTTTCAAGAGCGCAACTATGTCAGAATGTTCCTGGCATGGTCAACCTTTCTAGATGGAGCAGTTTGACTTCCTTTGGCATGGCCCCACGTTAGTGAGTCATATGGTCCCCTCATCCTCCATGAGTTCACATATAGAAACCCTTGGTTTATACCCAACTGTGGGCACACCTTTAGCATGACCTACTGGACTGTGTTCTACTTCTACATATTATACATTAGATTGTGTTGATTTATCTATTTTTGGTTTTCTGTGTGATGTGAGTATTTTTCATGCCTTATTCATGCCAAAATCCAAAAAGATTATAAAACTGAAAAGAAATAAAAATAAAAATATATAGTCCTGTTTTTACCTCATAGATGTTTATTTATTTCATTATGTGATTTAACTATGGGTCTAGTATTTCTAGATGGTTTTTTCAAGATAGGGTGTCATTTTTATTATGAAATCCATGGACCTTAGGTATGTTTCTCTTGAACTTGGCATATAGGGGTAGGTTATTTTTTCCGATATTGCATTTTGACCGTCAGTGTCAGATTTATGCCCTAGGTCTGACCACATCAAGTTGTAACTTTAGCCACTTCCTTTACTCATGTCATCACTTGGAGGTAGAGCTTACATGCTCATGGATACCCCACTTAGCACCTCTTTTCCATCTTGCTGTCCATGCAATCATTTTATTCCCCTTTTAGAATCCTCGTTCTAACCCGCCATGACCTAAAGTCTGAGCCACATGTCCACTTCTTCGTCTCATTTTTGGCTTTACCCCAGGAGGATTCCAACATATTTGTCCCTTATTATTGCCACTCTTTTATCACCTTTTTTTGTAGTATGAGCCTTGGGTTTTCCGTTCCATCAGCATCATCTACTTGGCTGACCATCTGCTTTCATTTGGTGTTTTTCCCTTTCTTGGAGGAACCACTATGATGAGTGGTCCTATTAGCCAACCTCTTTTCCTTTTTATGTCATAAGTATTTCCAACATTACCAGAACCAATTGCTACCATCTATACCACTTGTTATTCCAAGAGGATTTTTCTTTAAGATCTTTTCAAACTCCTTAATCTAGAAAATATTGTCGAGTGAACTTGTCTACTTCACACTCGTTAAAGTACCTAAAGTGTCATCTACTTAGAATAAGCTTAACCCATTTCTAAACTAAGATAGAATAGTTACAAAAAAGGAATACCCTCTTTTACTATGGCTAGGAGGTTCCCCCTTGTATACTTTTATCGCTTTTTCAGTCTTGGGGGAAAACTTTACGAAAAAGGAGATTATAAAAATATAAGGGAACATTTATTTCCATTAGTTTTCAAAATGGCAGTGTCAGTGATGTCTCCCTTGAACATGGCATCTATCTATTTCATTATTTCATAGTTGGGTTTTAGCTTTCCTAGGAGCCGTACCATCCATATGAGTCTCTTTACTCATCTAAATTGTTACTCTTCCAGTCAGATGGAGCATGATTTGATGCCTCCTACATCATTGCATGATATCGCATGGTTCTCATTAGTCATGTTGCCAAGTCACTCTTGTGTCGTGTCACTATGTGTTGAAGGGAAGTCTTAGCCTATGTCGACCATTTGCAGTACCCTATCGAAATTTTTGAGTTGGCTATCCTTGTGTTAGTTGTACTTCATCGCTTGATGACTTCATCCATACATAAAATCATCTAGGTCTATTCCATGTCGATTGATGGGGGATAAATTAAGGCCCTCCTTTAACAAATATTCTCTTTTCGACTTTAGCTCAATATCTAGGAGCCTGATCTAGCAATTGATAGTACATTGGATTTTGCATATCTTAGTGGCAGGCTTCCTCGTGATTAAAAATGGGTTTACATCATTGGATCTTGATTGATCGAATTCATTGGCATTCGATGTCATCTAATTTATTCACACTTGGTGAACTTTACTAGGTACCTTGGGGTCCATTTTCCTCATTCATGGATTCCCTTGCACCTATTACTAGTTTACCTCTTTTGCTAGTAATCAGATGGTTTCTACCCTTCTCCACGTCAACTCATATATTTGTAAGATGTAGATTCATACCATCGGGGTTATGTCAAATTCCCTATGTTAGGGACATCTCACTCTTAAAAGGCATCCTTCCCAAGCTGCACTGGAGTTATGTATCATTTATATACTTTGAGGGCTATCTTGAGACACGTCTTTGTCTTCCATGTTTCCATAGTCCTACTGATGTATACTGTGACATAGATCCACATTCTATTTGCTAGTGGCTATGCTTTATCTATTGAGCCACATGGATCCACTGTGTATGTCTTTCGTGGCCATGTTATAACATTTTATGTCATGGATCCACAATGTATTTTATGGCAGCCATGTTCAGTATTTCTTTTGACCCAGTATGGGCATGCTCACCTCGGGGATGCTATTAACATATTTGAGACTTCAACACAGGAGTTCCTAAGATCTAACTTTGTATTCATGGCTCCTTCCTCCCATTTTGAGCATTGAGTATTATTGTAATTCATTTCAGCCATTAGTTGTTTGGCTAAAATGTATCCCTTTTCACCTTTTATTTTACTTATGTGATATTTATCCCATGATAAAAGGGTGAAAATACATAATTGAGAAATTTATCATAACTGTTTCACCAAAATATTATAATTATGAGATAATATTTATTTCATAATTGAGATACTTGATAAAGAGCTCATGATTGTGAAAAAGGTTTCTATATTTTTCATTCCCAAGGAGATCAACTTGACCCACTTGTGCATGAGTTGGCTGGGGGTCCATTATTGTTGAATTTTCCTAACTTCTAGAGCCCCTAGGTGTCTAGGTACATTCTGCTAGAGGATAGAATGAGCCTATATAATCTCACCAAGAGGAAAGGGGGCACAGTGGAGAGTATCAAAACTATAACGCAAGAGCTCTATTGTATTGGGAGGGGATACCATACTATAAGCTAGAGGAGAGGATCTCATTTTCTAGAAGGTATAAATTTGATGTAAGTTCATTCATATGGTTAGTAAAAAACATTTTCCTTCCCCTTATGTCAGTTTTACAGTAATTTATATGTTTGATTTTTAGATGTTTTGAGCTTATAATCTTCTGTGAAAGATCACTTGTCCTCTTTGTTTAGGTTTGTTTTTGTGTAGGCTTTGGATCAAGAGTGGATAAAAGAGATCGCTTGATTGGTGTGCAAGGATTTTGCATCAGGACCAAAAGACGTCACCAACCTGGGAGGAGGAAAGGTACTTGCTCATACTTTGTAGCATCAGAAATTGCATCGAAACTACATGCATCACCATCTGCATTGGGGATTTTTATTATATTGTATTAGCCATTCTCTTTTACTGTCTAGTGCTCTCAACCAGGAATGAGATCACAGAGCAATAGCTCCTTGCATAAATAAATGCAACAATAGATATATTCCTTAAATTATTTTCAAATGTAGATTCATTAATCAATATGGGGAATTCGGGGTCATCAACTATCTCAAGTGAAAACATAGCACTAAAGCTATTTTCAATGGTTTTTATGTTGGGAAGAAAGGAGGAACCATGATGATAATTTCCCCAAGGAATTTGATTGAATGAAATAATATCCATAATTCTTTCATCTATATGGAAAATGTCATCAGAAGGATCAGGATCTAAAATAGATATCAACTAGGATGATTCAGAGTACTTATTTACGAGCGTGTTCACTTGGTAATTTGGTTCAAAAGGGGGCACAAAGGCCAAGTGGATAGCTTCATAAGTTGATTCAATTGGTAGCAGTGGCATTCTATCATATAGCTTGCCAATTTTGATTGAGTAGGAACTATAAAAGGATCATATGATCCAGGTTTTGATGAATTCATATTGGCTGAGGTGACTATGGGTGAAATGTTGGGTGGAGGGAGTGAAAATGTTCCCATTAGTGATGAATCTTTGAGTAGACCCACACCAATGTTTTCATAAGAAACATGCATTTTACCTAAAAAAGGTACACTACTGGTGGTATGTAAATTAGAAGCATAAAAGGAAAATTGGTTTATCGTTAGTATTTTCCCCTGATGAGGAAATGGATCACACAAAAGAGTGAAGAAACCACTACAAACATGGTATAAGTCTAGATTTTACCTAGTAAAAGGTTATATTCTAGTTTCACGTCGATGACTTCCACTTTGACAATAGTCATTTTACCTTTTAATTCCATGGGTAATGCATTGAAAGTGTTGTAGGGTTTGAATTCTCTTCCATCAAATGCTTTAAGAGTGGTAGGTGACTGGTTAATTCAAGGAGAGACTAAGGATTTCTAACAAGATAGAAACATAATGCACATAGAAGCTTCCTCATCTATCACAGTGTAAAAAACATGTTTCCCACGTACAACAACTAGAACTTGAAATGAAAGTTGATGTGTGAGTCTAGGTACATGATTCTCAAGATCAAAGGCTATATGTTTCGAATTCTATGGATCAATTCCACCAATAGATGATAACAATGATTTCCATTGTGTTGGGAAACTTTGAAGCACTTTGAGAGTCGACATTACTGAAGGATCTGGAGCTAAGTGTTCACCAATATTATAAGTTTGAGTCTCTCTAGCGTGCAAACTAAAAGACAACTTTCGAATGACACCTTTAGGGGGGTGAAAACATTGTTTCAAAATTTGATCACTCGATATGTAGAGGATAAAAAGGAGGTGGGACTGATGTGAAAAGGTTATATCTAGTCCTTCCCTTATGAGGATTTGTAGAAACATAATATTTAGTTCTTGTAGCTACCATAACTTGAGCAGACTCATCACACATCATCATGATGCCCACAAAGTTTTAAAAATAAAAACAATGATTTTGTATAACCATTTTGGTCTCCTGAGAGGGCAAAGGATCTATTAGGATAGTAGGTGCATAAGAACCTTGAAGAAATCGATTAACTCCGGGTTGATGAGGATATTATTTAGTATAATGATCCTAGTTACAAATGATACAAGGATAACACGGTTTACATTTCTCATCAAGAGATTATGTTTTTATTAGTTTTTCTTGTTGAGGGGCATTTTGTTTTTATTTTCCTTTTCCTTTCTTTTCACCTTTAGGTTGCTGATATTTACAAGTTGACAAGGATTGAAATGTGTTATTCTCGAAAGTATTCATAAGAGTCGTAGTAATATGAGCTGAATTTTGAACAAAAACAATAGTAGTAGACTTAATATTATAATTATTGGAAGGTTTGCTTGTAGAATTTTGGCTAACAAAACTAATCATAACATCGACAATGTGAGATTGTGTAGAAGCTAGTGGAATGGTGTTTTATGGACGAGGAGCATTAGGAATTTTTTGGTACAATGTGCCAAATTGTGAATAAATTAGATATAAATACTGGGCATGAGAAATAACTTTCTCTTCAGTAATAACTCCTCATTCTTCAACATATTCAACTATATTAGGAAGTAGTGATTTGAAAAAACAATCGCTAATAATTGATCTAGAATATAAGCTTTAACTAGAAACCGATGACATCTCCATTCATGTATGTGATCAGAGATATATTTGGAGTCTGACTATCATAATTAAGTTAAAAGTTAAGTAACAGTTTCATATCGGATTGGTAGCCAAAAGTGTGTCAAAATTAATGTTTCTAAGGCATTAAAGTTATTAAAGGATGCATGTGGTAACTCAATGTACCATTTAGCTGAAAGACTTGTTAAAGTCAGTTGGAAATGATGTAGCCAATGTAATAACATTTAGGGACTTTGATGAACACCATAAATGATAAGTCATGACGTGATTCGATGGGTTTTATCTATGTTTACCATCAAATTTTGGTATGTCACTTGGTAACTTTGTAGGAATAACTGACCAAAAAGGGTAATGATAAATCGAGTCATTACTAAGTCGAGACAAGCCTGGTAAATATAATGTAGTGATAAATGGTAACTTCCAATTAAAATATTTTGAGGATATTGGTAACCATGTAGATGAGACCAACTACTAGAGGAGGATACATGAGATATCCCTAAATAGGTTGTGCCATAGGAATTTTCATCCCACTAGGATAAACCGAAGGAGAAAATACAAGGTAACCTAGATCGGGTTGGGCTAGAGGAAATCCTTGAAAAGGTTGTCCTTAGAAGGGTTGACCTTGGGAAGGTTGGCCTTGGGAAGGTTGGCCTTAGAAAGGTTTATCTTGAATAGTTTGGCCTTGGAAAAGTTGACCTTTATATGGCACCTATGGTATACCTTGCACAAGTTATTTAGTAGGTATTTAGGGTGTTTCTTGAATAGGTTGATGAAATGGATATTGAGGAATATCCTAAATGGGTTGAATAGAATGAAACTAAGGTAAACATTGAATAGGCTAGATAGAGTGCGCTTGAGGTAAACCTTGAATAGGTTGACCGAAAGGAACTTGAGGAAAATTGTCAAAAGCAAGGTTCCAAGGAGTACCAGCCATTCTAGTGAATGAAAGACCAGTAATAGGTTGAGTTTTGGTAGATTATGTAAGCTCACCTGAGGTGTTTGAATAGGAAGTGGATAAGATCCAACACAATGACCTCCAACTAGAGGAAATTTTCCAATATGTAGTTTCCCCTAGTGGGAATATAAGATCAAAAGGAAGGTTGTTACCGAATAGGATAAGATTTAGTTGGGGGTTGTTATGGAAAACCAAGACCACTATATAATAAATTAAATTTTTTATCAAGTCTTGATCGTACCCCAAATGTGGAGGCTTGTGAAGCAACTACCATATGGGCAGTTTGATCAATACTCAGTAAAAGTAAACTAGATTAAATTTATGGAGATAAGGTGGGAAATTATGGAAAGGAAGGACTGGTAGTAGCTCCTAAAGAGACCCCATTGAGTGATTGATACCTTGTAGGTATGAAAGATACACCACAAAGATAAGAATCAGGAGGTATATTAAACATAGAAGTCATACTTTACTCAAGAGGTCCACTTACAAGTGCTGATGAAGTTTGACTTTCCAATGTTGACTTAGTCATGGTTAGACTTGATGTAAAGGATGAATAGTGTGTAACAAGGGTACTCTTTTAGCCTTACCAACCCATGTAGGTCTTGGAGAACTAAGTAGAGCTTCATACTAAGGGATTTTCTATAAAGGAGATGTTAACTGAATAAGGTGAGGATCCGTAACCCTAGTAATGGGAGGATTGACAAGACCGAGGTCTTAAGTAATATCCTCTATACATAGTAGACCAAGTGGAAGATGGTATACTTCAATACCTAAAGTTACAATTTCTATAGATGTAGCTATAAGATGGGTAGATACTAAACCTAATCAAGGATAGATATAAGCTTATGGATTTCTAGGATCGGTTACTTCTATTTATTTAGGTAAACGTAATTCTACTTCAAAAATTTAGGGTAAAATTACTTCAAGTTATAAAATTTTAGATTCAATTACTTTAGGACTTTAAATTATTTTAGTTTCTACGTCTTTAGTTTGTACCATTTTAGATTATGTAATGTCAGGTTCTATAACAAAAGGTGAATATATTTTAAGTTATTTTGAAGTTACATGTTCTATAGTTTTAGATTTTTCTAGTTTTGTAGTTTTCAATTTACCAAGTATAAAATCACGGGGTAAACCATGCATTCTATGAGAACTTTGAGGTAAATGTGCCCCAGTGAATATTAAATATTTTAACAATATTTAACAATTCAAATTCATAATTTACAGTTATGGTCTCAATAAAGAGTAAAACAAACAAAGTAACTAATCTCAAAATGGGGCACTGTAGGCTTCTTGTCAGCTTACAAGAACATCTGCCACTTCCAAAGCTTAAATATTCCCAAGATCTTATGATTAACCAATTGTGGAATTAGAAAGTGCTTGAAATAGGTGTATGCTTGTGTTTGTTTTTAACTGATCATGTTCCTTAAATTCATTTGCTTAAAATGATATAAAATACATATAAAAATGAATAAAGTAGCAAGTAAGCAAACACATAAGACAACAATATAATTAGGAGTTCACCCAAAACTCTTGGGCTACATCTCCATGACCTCTAGTAAACTCAACTAAGCTATCTAGGATTATGGCATAAATTCTTTTACAATCTCCACGCTCAACTCCATAGCTTTACAAATATGACTCTATGGGTTTAGAATGCCATCTTATCCCGCTGGCTGTCCTCATTTTGCAGATAGAGCTAGGCTTATCTGGACTTGACTCCTTCAATTAGCGCTTTGAGTGATCTTGCTCTAGCTTGCATCAACTCCCTCAGAACTCTTTCACTATCTCTAGAATTCCTTCTTTCGTCTTTGGCACACTTTGGACACTAGCAACAGCTTGACCATTTCGATCTCTTTGTTACTCTGCAACTTCACTACAACATCATAACTCTTAGAAGTCAGCTTTGAGCTCTTTAGCTCTAACGCTCTGCCTCCAACCTCTAGTGGCTATGCCTCTGTCAAGCACTTTGGCTCTGTGACTTTGGTGCTCTTGCTCTTGGCTCTTGCTCTGGCTCTCTATTGCTATTGACCCTCTGGTTATGTGACGCTATCTTGAGCTCTAGTCTGCATAGTTGTGAGATCCCTGAAGGGAGAACTCGCTTCTCCGCTGCTACATTTTTGGTGTGCTCTCTCTATTAATCGTGCTCTTTGGAACTTGTGAGGAATCCTCTGACACTACGGCTTGCATCCATTTCTCTCCGTACAATCATTCCTCTGCCTCTGTGTTTCCTATGCTTCCTGTGGCTTTGCATCTGGTCCTCTGGCTCTCTGGCTCTATGCTTGGCCATCTGGCTCTATGGCTCTATGTGTTACAAATGCATCATTATTACAAAAAGCCTACTTATAGCGTGGCATAATGATCTGGGGTAGTTACAAAAGAATTGGGGCCTTCCTTCAGGCAAAAACCTGAAAACAGAAACATAACGGAATACACAGGCAAACTGCCGAAAAACACATCGTGGAGCATTTAGCTCAGACTTCAAACTACATTCAATCACATCTATATCCCTCTTGAGTCCATCTTGTCATCTGAAATCGTGATCACACAAGCGAGAGGTCAAAAAACCCAAATACAAAGGAATACATAGAAAATCTGAAAATACGGATCTCAAAACTTATGCAATCGCATCTATAATCCTTATTGGGTCCGAGTCCTGATAGCAAATCTTAATCGCAATGGCCCCGGGGTTCTTCCCATATACCATGGAATATTGTGATGCGATCTCATATTGCCGACGCTGATCTACTGATCTAATCATTGCAATCGCAAGTCGGCACTATCGCATATTGGCACCATCGCTGATCGCATATCAGCATATCATAGTGTTACGGGTCCTTCACTTTTGGGTGTGTCGATCGTCGATCCGCCAATCACAATCGCAATCGCTCATCACCTCACCCGGGGTTTCGACATCACATGTAGCCTTCCTCTGATTGTGATATGATCAGATATCACTAATCGGGGATCCTTCCACCCTTGCGTTAAGTCCTCCTCTTAACCCTTTCAATGCGATTTTCCTTTATAAGGCCTTAAGCCCATTTTTGGAATAATTTGCCTCCTTTTCAAAGGACCATGGCAAACTTCTTTTTGCGATAACTTCTTCATCTCAAGTCCATTTTAGCCCATTCAAGTTGTAGTAGATTCATAATGAAAGGATCTGTGCAATGGGACTATTTCCAGGAGTATCCCTAGGCTTTCATTTTCCTTTGTGAGGAACACTTTAGAATTAGAAGTCTATCTTAGATCAATTTTGGATCACACCTTCCCACTAAAAGAACTTTTGGTCTCCAAAAGACTGACATAGTGATCTGAATAGTAAATGAGAGTAACAACACCCTCTTCTTTTAGCCTCCATACACTTGCCTTGCATAATGCCTCTGACCAAAGCCTTTGACCACTCTCCTTCCTAGATGTCCTGGTCCTCTTGGGAATAATTGTTTTTCTCCTTGACTTCATGCAGAATTCCTACTGTGATGGTCACAGAATGTAGTTTGAACTTCTCTGCCTTGATCATTGATCTAAGGTGGCTCAAACAAATGTTAAGTTACATCTGCTTCACAAAGTTTTCATTTGTACCTATTTGACAAGATGTCAACAACAACTGTTAACAACAATAGAAATACAAACAACAACTGGATGGCCTAAAACTCCCGCTTCAACAAAAGAAATAGATCTCACATCTTGTGAACACCTCCATGTCTTACATCTGCATATAAATGATGGACTAGATACCAAGCCCACAAAACATGCCTTTAAAACAAATGACCCTTCAAGTCGAGCATGTCTTTACATCTTTTCTACATGATTTTCCAAAGATGAAACACTTCATCATTATCTCCATCTTGGAGACCAAATCAACTTTTCTCAAGTCAATATGATCCAAACTTAAACAGGAACACAACAAATTACAGAGATGACCATAAACACAGATATGTAGTGGAAATAATACTTCATTTCATTAATGTAAAATACTGAAATATGCTTACAAACAGTAATGGAAATAAACCAGCTAGGGCAATGGTGGCTACATGCCTTTGAACTATGTTACATGTAGGTTTTAACCCCGTACAGAAATTACCTGCATACTAATTCTAAATCACAGAAAAATAAATAATGTGAGAGCATAACACAGAAAAACACATATACACAGAGATTTCCCCTGGATCCCAAAACCGGGACTACCAGCTTGATTTTTCACTATGTTCCTTTCAATGTTATAATACATATTTATACATGCCGAAGCATTGTTGGGTTGTTTTATATTCTTTCCACATAGTTAACAGGGGGTTTGAGGGGTACCCATAACCCCACTTTATGGGGTCCGGGGTAGCGCCCTAGAAAATTTTGGTTTTGGACGCTAGGTTAGGTTAGGCAGACCCACCTATGGTTTTGTGCATTATTTTCACACATGTTTTTTGGACGCGATGGTTTTCAGTCCATGGTATTGGATGCTTCGGCATGTATAAATATGTATTGTAACATTGAAAGGAA
>APFE031676708.1:0-33178 GCA_000404065.3 Pinus taeda | reverse complement strand
AGGAGGACCAATGCCTCTAGACCAGAGGCCACGACCGGGCCAAGTGCAGGGCCTATGCTATGGTGTGTTGTACGTTAGGTAATAGGGAAACATGCGACTGATAATTGCCATTTGCTACAGAAATTTGTACAAACACCGCAATAAATGTTGTGCAATTTTTGTCAATCAGTATGCCATGACGAGCATAATTGTTGAAGTTACAAATTGATGATGGATAGGACACCCACAAAGAGAGAAAAGGTAGAAATGCAGCCTCTGGACCAAGGTGTTGGGGGAACATGAGGTGAGTATCAGGTCATGACTGAGGCCGAGGTGGAGTAGGGCATGGGAGAGGCTGAGGACAACTGATTTGTTAAAATTGCGGGGGTCTAGGACACTATGCGACAGACTGTCCAAGTCCGACATGATTATCATGCCGCTACTGTAATCAGTTTGATCATGTGACTGAGGATAGCCCAATATTGTTGGCTAAGATTCGCAAAAGGGGGGTGCAAGCTCCATAGCCAACGTAGAACCTCCAGATGATGAGCGCTAAGCCTCATGAGGAAGACCCTAAGGTAAACATTATGCTATGAAGCGGAACTAAGATAGGGGAGGATAAAGGAAGGCAGCCTGCAGAATGCAAATGGGTCTGCAAAGCACCAGAAAAGGGGACTGGGTTTGATCTGGAGCGTGCAAAAGAAACATTTATGGAAGTAAAGAAAAGCTTCGCTCAGGCCTCTACCTCAGGAAGTCAGGAAAAACCAGTTGAAGAAATGGACCCATCCATGATTAGAACATTCTTAGAGACCTACATGAAGCTGCTCTATGATAGTAAGGCTGTGAAGGGCCTGCAGGAACTGATCAATTGGTGCACTCGTAAGGATGGTGCTACTGGTGAACCACGCATGGTTAGGAAGCTTGACAAGCGCAAGGCAAGGACTGGCGGGAGATGAGACTCACTGCACAGATAGGGGAATAGATGGACCAAGTTATCTTGTATCTAGGGTCCAACATGAATGTTTTGCCAAAATAGACCTGTGAAAGAATGGGGAGACCTGTGCTCTAGTGGTCTCCAATATAGTTAAGAATGGTGAATCAATAGAAAATTATCCCAATGGGGAGGTTGCAATGGGTCACAGTTGACATCGAGGGTGCAAGTGCACTAGCGGATTTTGAGGTAATAGAGATTGTGGATGATAGCAATCCCTACCATGTGCTCCTTAGAATCGATTGGGCCACTTACATGAATGGGGCAATCAACCTGAAGAAGCGCAAGATTATATTTGAAAACAAGTCACTTCACGTAGTGGTGCCACTGGATCCCATAGAGGGACTACGCTATACAGAACCAGTCTGAGATTATGAAAGTGATGACGATCTAGACTAGATTTACAAGATAATGACATGAGATCAGGATTGGGTGAATCCGATAGCAGACAGATGCATTGCATGGGATTGCAAAAGCTCCAACACGTTAGATTTAGATGAAGAATTGGAGCCTTGGTAGAACCTGCTGCATGAAGTTTCGACACTGCATTGTAATATGATGACGAAGTCATTGCACTGCGTGTCATTCGAAGTCAGGGATCTACCTCATTATGATGGGCTAACTAATGTTAATTAATTTTTGGATAAATTTGAAAGAGAAGTATTGGAGAAACACCACTTCTAGCCCTTGGACTGGGTACTGTGCTCTACATCTGCAAGATGGTAGGGTATGCACAAGCATAGTTTCAATGATTGGCGCAACTATAAGAGGATGATGAGAATACATTTTGGGAAGCCAAAAGTGCAGATGATAGATAAGTATGATGGAATAGATGACCCACACGATCACTAGCTAAATGGAATAAGGCTTATGGCACAGAGCCCCAGCCTAAATGGGTGCATCTGCTTTGTCATACCCTAGGCGTCATACCAATGAATTGGTATTTGGAAACCAAGCTCTGCCATGGCACAGAAGAATGGGACATCCTACGCCAGGGATTTTTAATGACGTTCAGCTTTAATGATGGCTTTGATTGTATTGACGTGGTGTTAGAGGAGGTTAAAATAGTGATATTTAGGATACCACAAGATCCTTTGGACTTCATCCAACCTGATTGGACTACCTAGCCGAGCCATGCACTGGAATGCTATAACATGACCATTGAAGAATAAGATGAGGATCCCTGAAAAGTTAATATTCTAGAAAATGAAGGTCACTGCGAGGTTGAAGGTTTGCAGATAGAGCATCATGACATAACCACATCGTTGAAAACCAAGTAGGTCAACATTGGCACAGAGTTGGAACCAAAAATTTCAAAGCTTGGGGATTATTTGGATGATGCGACAGTAGACAAGGTCGTTCAGCTCCTTCATGAATATTGGGATTTGTTCCCCACAAAGTTTTCTAATCTAAAATGGATAATAAGAGACATGGGTGTCATGAAGATCACCCTGAAACTAGACATGAAGCCTGTAAAAAAAGACCTTACCGCCTTAATCCTAAGTATAAGGAAAGGGTTCGTATTGAGTTGGATAATATGCTTATAGCATGAATTATTGAAGTAGTAGAAGAATTTGATTGGGTAAGCCTGGTAGTAGTTTAGGAAAAGAAATAGAAAGAAGAAATAAGGATATGCGTGGATTTCTGGAAGTTAAATGATGCTTGCATGCATGACCCCTTCCCGACCCCATTCATTGATGAAGTCCTGTATAATGTAGGTAGCCAAGAAGCATACTCTTTCACTAATGGGTTCTCTAGGTACCATAAGATCAAAATCACGTCTGAAGATAGAAGCAAGACAACCTTTGTGACGGAATGGGGATGTTTTCAATATATTGTAATGCCTTTTGGGTTGAAGAATGTGCCAACAATATTTTCACGCGTAGTCATTGTGGCATTCAAAGACTTCATTTATAAGTTCCTGGAGGAGTACTTTAACGATTGGATAGTGTTTGGATTGATCAAGTGTCATGTGGCAAGTTTGTGCTTAATGTTATATATGTGTCGAAGATACCAGATCACGCTCAATCTGAAGAAGTGTCTATTTTGTGTCCCTTTTGGGATCCTGCTAGGGAATGTGGCGTGAAAACATGGAATGATGGTAGACCCCGCGACGATCACGGTGATAATCAAATTGGAGGTGCTAAGGAATGTGAAACAACTACGGGAAACCCTAGGGCATATCAGATACTATAGGAAGTTCATCAAGAGCTATGCCCAGATCACCGTTTCCATGGATAATTTGTTGAAAAAGAATGCTACGTTCTATTGGAGTGATGAATGCTAGAAGAGCTTGGACGTGCTGAAAGGGAAAATGGTCATTGTGCCAATCCTATTCTTTCTAGACTGGAAGAAGGAATTTCATGTGCACGTGGATGCCTCATGCATCATGCTGGGGGCCATGCCGACACAGGCAGGTGAGGGGGAATTGGACCATCCTATAGCATTCGTGATCAGGAAGCTATCCAAGGTTGAGAAGAACTATTCCACTACAGAGCACGAAGGACTAGCCATGGTATCTGTGCTCCAAAAGTTCAGGAACTATTTGTTGGGTGGACATTTTAAGATGTATACAGATAATTCTACGCTAAAATACCTAGTTAATAAGCCTTTGTTTGGGGGGGGGGAATCTACAGGAGGTTGTTATTATTCTAGGAGTATGATTCTGAAGTTATTGTGAAGCCTAGATGATTGAATGCGGGACCAGATCATTTGTCGCACATTGAAACGGGAGAGGAGCCCACTAATTTGGAGGAAGGACTGCCTGACGTGCAATTCTTTGTGATACGCATCGCAGGCAGTAGATTTGAAAATATCATACAATCCTTGAAAACAGGGACTACTCCAGAAGGGTATACAAGCCAATGGAAGAAGGAGTTAGTAGTGCTCATAGTAGACTTCTCCGTCATTACAGGACATTTGTAAAAAATGGGGTTGGACAAAATATTGCGATGCTATGTACCTAACTTTGAGTGAAGCAACATCCTCACAGAGGCTCGTGGAGGAGCTGTAGGAGGATATTATGCAAGAAAAGCAATAGTGCAGAAGGTTCTGTGTGCTAGATTATAGTGGCCAACTCTGCATAAGGACACGAAAGCATATTATAGGGCCTATGATGCATGTCAAAGGACTGGCAGGCCATCATGGAGGGATGAAGTGTCGTTGATACCATAGGTGACATTAAAACTGTTCGAGAAATGGGTGATTGACATTATGGGACCAATTCGGCCTTCGGGAAAGAAAATAGGTGTGTTGTACACCATCACTGTGGCATAGTACTTGACCAGGTGGATAGAGGCACAACTTGTGAAGGACTATACTGGCGGGATAACATCAAAGTTTGTTTTTGAATACGTATTGATGAGATTTGGTTGGCTAAAGATCTTGATGAGCGATCGTGGTACACACTTCCTTAATGAAAGAATCAATGCGTTGATGAAGGAATTTCAGGTGTATCATAAGAAGAGCATGCCTTATCACCCGCAGGCCAATGGGATGGTGGAAGCATTCAATAAGATACTTGATAAAAAACTAACAATGGTCTGCAATGCTTAGAGAAGTGACTGGGATGTGCGCATACTAGCAGTGCTATGGGCCTACAGAATGACTTGCAAGAAGTTGACTGGGAAAATGCCTTTCAGACTTGTGTATGGCATAGAAGCTATGAAGACAATGGAATACATTGTACCTAGTTTGCGCATAGTTGCACTTACAGGAATGGAAAACCACGAAGCCTTGTAGAGATACTTAAGCAGCTAGTAGAACTTGAGGAGGACCGACTTGTAGCTAGATTTCATTAACAAGTTCAAAAGAAGCGTGAAAAGGCATAGCATGATCGGCACATTAAACTGCACACCTTCAAGGTAAATGATCTAGTTTTGCTATATGACAGAAATTTTGATAAATTTCCAGGGAAATTTAGGATGCACTGGATGGGGCCACATGTCAACAAAGAGATTACTGATAGTGGAGCAGTTCACTTGGTTAAGTTAAATGGGGAGCCCTTCCTAGGAAAGGTGAATGGTAGCTGATTGAAGCCATACACTGGTGATTCGGCTAGGTGAATATATGAAGATAACACAGTCTTAGTGCTCCAGGAAGCTGAAAGGAGGGATGGGACTATAAACTATACTGCCCAGTTTGGGGAATTGCGGAAAATGCGTGGAATGAGGAGATGTCACAGAGACCACACAAGCATGGAGAAGGTTGCACTACCTGGGATAAACCTGCACAGGTCAGCCAAAAAGTGACTGTTAAAGTCACTATTCATGATTTGACGATGAAAAAATCACAAAATGGAGTGGGGGGTGTTAGGGCCTAAATCTACCTCAGGTTGAGAAGGGCAGGTCTAGGGTAACATCAAACCACACTTAACCTGGTAGCGAGCCCTATCAGGTGGGGAGGGGGCTCTCTCCTTGTCAATATCAGGAAAATATGATCACTAAAGATTGATATGACTGATGTAAAGACTAATTTTATGTTAGGTATGTGCTCAGAGGATTTTTATTGAATTTGATGATGTTTTGTTGGTTCAAATGTGAAAGGCAGATTTGGGTCCGGGGAATTTTGCAGAGGTTTATGTGGGGCAAGGTAGCCAAATGGTTTAGTACTTCAAATTGAATGAGATGGGGATTCTTAGGACTGGTGAGGAGCTAGAGAGGGCATGAGAGTCTAAAGGATCCTCTTCAAATAGTAGAAAACATAAATAACCAAACAAACCCTAGGTAGAGCTCTGAATTTCAATGATTTCTACCTTTATCCTTCATTCATTTAGTTCAACTGAAAAAGAGAGAAAATGGCATACATAAATACATGTAAAACTTGAATTACAGAAGAAGACACAATACAAAATCAATTTTCCACAACAATCCCACAAAAGGCTGCAAACCTTGGTCTATTCCTTTGCCAAACTACAAAGATGAATGTACAATGTTGCTCAAAGCTTTCACAAAAGTCCAACCTTGACAAATGACTAAAAAAGTACTAGATATAGACAAAAAAAAACTCATGCTAGGCTTTAGGGGTCGAATTCATGAGTTTAGCAACTGTTCCAACAAGATCTAAACTAAGAACGGAAAAGTAGGCAGTGGAATAGCTTGCCCCTAAAATCTAGGAAACTGATTCATTCAGTTCAAAACTACCTTTTCATGATGTATCTACCTCCATGAATGAAATTTTAGCATATTTACATCAAATTCCATCAATTTACACCAAATTACATCATGAGTTTGACTATGAGAGAGAGAAAAGTCAAACTGAGAAGAAACTAGGCGAAAAACAAAGTTTTTGAGCAAAAAAAGCAATTTTCCATCCTGTGCGCCTCACCTCTATCCCTGTGCATAGTGCCTTTTTGTAGCTGATTTTGGAGGCCTTTCAGTACACCAAATTTGCTCCAAGTGGACTTGTTGGAAAGGGCTATCTATCTACTTTCCAACACAAGTGGAATTTCTGAATTTGGAGTCCATTTTCCCCTCCAAAAGTGAGTTCTCCCAACACTCTTTCCTATGTGGCCAAAAAGAGGCAGAAAGGGCATTTTTGAGGTGTTTTTGACCCTTTTGGAAGCTCAAAACCTGACAAACTTTCTTGGCCATTTGTGGGAATTCATATTTTTTCCTGAGGAATCCAAAAATGCTGATTTTTCCTTGAAAGGAGGTCCCTAGCAAAAGCGCGCGCCATGTGGCGCAGCACATCAGACAGAAAAACCTATGTTTTGCTCCAAAAATTAAAAATTGGCAAAAAGTATCCCAAATTTCTTGAAATATGGGCTAAGTGTCCTACATCAAGTGCTATGTTATTCTAAGGAAGCTTCAGCCAAAATCTTGAGTTTGTCTTGCTCTTTCTTCTTCGTCAAAGCTTTCCTCAACTTGGCCATCAAAATCCTAATTCTCGCTTTGCAAACTTTGTTTCTCGCCAAATAGTGATAGGCCATATACCTCAACGTCTTTTTATCTTTGTTGGCCTTTTCCAGAAGCTTATCCAAGTACATGTTTTCCATTTCAAGCCAATATTCTTAATTAGCTTCAATCTCTTGCTCTAGTGGTGTCAATTTGATTTTCCTCCTCTTGGATGTTTGCCGGTTTTCTCTTATGTTTTGCAGCTCCATGGATGAGTGGGACTGATGAGGGGAGGATTTGATGCTAGCTGTAGGGTTTTTAGGGAGTGATAGGGTTTAAATATGAAAATTAGGGCTTGGGAATAGTGGAAATTTGTTAGGTATTAGGGTTTTAGGGATAGGGGGTAGGATGAGTGGAAATGAGAGAGGGAAAGGGAAATGAGACTTGGGAAATGTAGTGGACGGGAATGTAAAAATGATGTCAGGGAATAATAGCAAGAATGACAACTTTTGAAAACCCTAGGAAATTTTTCAATACACTATGCAGCAAACTAGGGTTTCAATTTTCACCAATTTACACACAATGAAAGAGAAGAAAATCCCTTGCAATGGCAATATGGGAGTTTCCGCTTACTTGAAAGGACAAGGTTTGGAAGGTTTGGAGCTTGGAAAAGTTGACGAGGTCATTTGGATGAATTTCAAGCTCAAAATATAGGTGCATTACGCCCACTAATAGGTGCACCGTGCCACACTGATGCGCCATGCCAGTTGAAGTTTTAATGTATTTTCTGAGTCTCTGTGCGCCACGCCTCAACCCAGGTGTGTCAGACTTTTTGCATGACACTTTTGAAGGCCTTCCTAGTATCCAAATTGGGCACGAGATAGCTTGTTGGAAATATTATTGAGTCTACTTTCCAACACAACTTTAATGTTTCAATTTGGTGTTCATTTGCTCTATCAAAATTCAAATCTCCCAATACTGGTCAAAATGTGGAAAATGATGCTGCCTAAAGGCAGAGTGCTATTGCAATAAGATGAATGGTTACATGAACCGACCTTTGGAAATTTTTTTAAAGGAGTGCAAACAATCCCTAGACCTAATACGTAGTGACCAGATTTTGCATGAAGACTCACTGAAATGACAAAATTTGACCTTGACACCTTGAAAGTCACTTTGCAACTGCATGTTTGATCACTAGAGGAAAGTTTCAAAGATTCACACTAACATTGGCTCCAATGGGGATGGTAGCTCCTTGGAGGTGCCAAGAACCGCAGATCTTTGGGAGAGCAAACAAGTAGCTTCATCCATTGGGAAATGTAGTCAATAACATCAAAACACCCAAAAACCAATTACTATGAAACTTTGACTCAAGACTCATAGTTGAACTGACTAATTCAAAACTGAAACAAGACTCTCAAAAGCTGAAACTGGACACTCGACTGAAACTATCTTTAAACTGACTGAAACAAAAAATGACTCAAGACTAAAACACAACTGACAAACTGGAAAATATGCTCAAAATTGAGCCTATTCAATACAACCTACTCTAGTTGTTCCATTCATCACCTGATCAAGTGAAATGAAACAACCAATGGAATCAAGTAAGCATTCTGGCTGCTATTTGCATTCTTCACAAGTGCTTGCTTATGAACAACAAGAGAGAACTACTGAAAGGCAACTCCCATGAAAACTTGGAAATAGATCTGTTGAATGATATGGATTCTCTATCCGCCTCCAAAAACACTACATAAGGATCTTGAAGTTCATGCACACTGGGACTTAGCTCATCCAATGGATTACTTCTCTTCTCCTCATACCATGAATGCAAACTTTGATCTAAGATTTTTGACAAGACTCCTACTGAAAATGACAAAGAATCTAGCTACTGGATCAAGTTTGTATCAATACTTTTGTCAAGCTCATAGATAGGAGAAGGACTTTGACTGTAGACATCATCCAACACATCAACTATTGGATCGTGAAAAACTTGAAAAGATTGTTGCAACCCATTTTCTATTGTTTTTTATGAGATTACATGATTTCCTACAGGATACTCATCCTCTACAGAAAATGTACTATGAAAATGTTCCTTCAAAAACTGAAATGATTCAAAATAGAAAGGTATGGAATCATTTTGCATCATTTGATCATACGTGCCAGCTTCCAAGTCTTCATCTGCAACTTGACAATCAATGGCATTCAGGAGCTACAAATCTGGATATGAGAAGTCTTGAACAAGGATTTCATTGTGCTCAAGATGATCTAGATCAAAACTTGTCGACAATTGATTTATGATTGCATGAATGTTGTGCCTGACGAACTGAAACGAAGCAAAATGAAAAGGCAAAGATCCTTCACTTACTTCAAAATTTGCTGCACTTTCCTCATCACTGTCAGAGCTGATATGCATCGATTGATCACTGTATTTGAGCGGCAGAAAGTGAACTTCCTCCTTCCACAAACCAATTGCTGATTTGTCTGCAAGACTAGCTTCAATTTGGAGAACATAATCATCATCATACTGATCAAACTGAGGCAAATCATTAGTATAAAATACATCATCAAGCATACATGTCATATCAACAAATCTCTTTTCTGCAAGATGATCTACAAAACAAACATTATTAGATATATGACAACTAGGATAAGAAAGAAGATGTTTTGGAGCAACTTGTTCTTCTTCAATCAGTGAACCATGGGCTTGAACATTATACTCATTCCTTGTGGTGATCCTTTGCATCATCTCTTCCACTGCACTTACCAAAATGTCAAGCTTTACCTCTAGAGATGTCGATTCATCCAAATCTATGTTTTTCGTCTCTTCTTCCTTCAACTTTGCCCTTCGGATCAGAAAATGAGCCTCTACATCTACTGCATTGTTCTGCATATCTTCAAGTGTTGCAAGGTTCCTTTCTCTCAGCTGAAACTCAATTTCTGGATCAAAGGCACCCAGGTAGTGCAAGAGAGTGGCTCCAAGAGGAGGTATTATATTAATCGGCATCGAAAAGTAGACTTGATTAAATTTGGTAGAAAATTGTTGTACTATCTCCCCTGACAGTCTTTTCAGCTAGTTGTACTCTCCTATAATCAAGAAAGGGTTCTGTCTGACCATCCACCTGTCGAGGAAAACTTTGAAAAATTGTTGGAAATCTGAGATGCTCGCGTCAAGCAGGGTTTTGAACCAACTCTTGACTTTGCCTTGCAAAGAAAGAGCAAAAAGTCTAATACTGACATCTTCTTCATCAACTTCAAAAAGATCAAGAAAAGACTCAAAATTCAGTACATGTCTCTCAGCAGATGTTGTCGTGTTCACCATCAAATCTTGGTAGATATAGGTCATGATTTTTAGGGAAAGCATGGGATATAGGAGGTAAAATCAGAGGCTTGTATCGATCTAGAATTTTACAATGTATAGGGGGTATGTACAGAAGCTGTAGAATCAGTCTTGGTCTCATTAGGCTCATTATTTTGAAGATGGTCATCACAAAATTCAGAAAAAAGGTCTTGATCAAGCTCAAAGGCATGCAAATCTTTGATATTCACAATCTTCAAAGGGAAGGAATCCAATGCAGGCCAAGGATCTCTCTCAAATACAATATACTTTATAAAACCTTCTTGAAATTCTCAGGAAAAGAGAAGAAATAATTTATAACAAAGAACACAATGTCTTGGATGAAATTCCAACTTGAATACCTGATCTTTCCATATTGTCCTTTCATGTTTTTGCTGGTCGGGTTCATCCTCCAGTGGAGTCTTTGGATCTGATCTCGAAAATGATTTGGAATTGCTAGGTGAATGATTTCAGAATTTTTGGTGTCTGATCGTTGTCCCCCATCAACAATCATATCTAACTTGATACATGTACTGGGGCAATTTGCAAGTCAGATGTTCAGTTTATAAAACTAAACTGGAGATTGACTGAAGCAGCATTCACCTACTTATGCACTCGGAAAGCAAGAGTAGTTCAAAGGCTACCTGGCTAACTTTAGGCTCCATCTGTAGTTTATAAAGCAAATAAAACTAACAAACAAATAAACTTTTATTCCCCAGTTGAGTCGCTGCTATGTTAGGGCCTAAATCTACTCCAGGCTGAGAAAGGTAGGTCTAGGGTAACATCAAACCATGCTTAACCTGGTAGCTAGCCCTACCAGGTCGGGAGAGGGCTCTCTCCCTGTCAATCTCAAGAAAATATGATCACTAAAGCTTGAGATGACTGATGTAAAGACTAATTTTAAGCTAGGTATGCGCTCAGACGATTTTGATTGAATTTGATGATGTTTTGTTGGCTCAAATGTGAAAGGTAGATTTGTGTCCAGGGAATGGACTCAATTTTGTAGAGGTTTCTGTGGGGCGAGGTAGGAAAATCATTTAGTACTTCAAATTGAATGAGATGGAGAGTCTTAGGACTGGTGACAAGCTAGAGAGGGCATGAGAGTCTCAGGGATCCTCTTCAAACTATAGAAAACATAAATAACCAAACAAACCCTAGGTAGAGCACTACAATTTCAATGATTTCTACCTTTATCTTTTATTCATTTAGTTAAGCTGAAAAAGAGAGAAAATGGCATACATAAACACACGTGAAACTTGAATTATAGAAGAAGACGCAATACAAAATCAATTTTCCACAAGAATCCCACAAAAGGCTGCAAACCCTGGTCTATTCCTTTGCCAAACTGCAAAGATGAATGTACAATGCTGCTCAAATCTTTCACAAAAGTCCAACCTTGACAAATGACTGAAAAAGTACTAGATATAGACAAAAAAAAATCATTCTAGGCTTTAGGGGTCGAATTCATGAGTTTAGGAGTTGTTCAATAAGATCTAAACTAAGAACTGAAAAGTAGGGAGTGGAGCAGCTTGCCTCTAAAATCTAGGAAACTGATTCATTCAATTCAAACCCACCTTTTCATGGCGTATCTACCTACATGAGTGAAATTTTAGCACATTTACATCTAATTACATCATGAGTTTGACTATGAGAGAGATAAAAGCCAAACTAAGAAGAAGCTAGGTGAAAAACAGAGTTTTTGGGCGAAAAAGGCAATTTTCCATCCTATGCGCCGCACCTCTATCCCTGTGTGTAGTTCCTTTTTGTAGCTGATTTTGGAGGCCTTCCTGTGCACCAAATTTGCTCCAAGTGGGCTTGTTTGAAATGTATGTCTATCTACATTCTTTATCAAGTAAAATTTTTGAATTGGGAGTCGAGTTTCCCTTCCCAAAGTGAGTTCTCCCAACACTACTTCCTGTGTTGCCAAAAAGAGGCAGAAAGGGCATTTTTGAGGTGTTTTTAACCCTTTTGGAAGCTCAAAACTTGACAAATTTTTTTATCCATTTGTGGGAATTCATATTTTTGCCTGAGGAATCAAAAAATACTGAGATTTCCTTGAAAGGATGTCTCTAGAAAAAGCGTGCGCCAGGTGGCGCGGCGCATCAGGCAGAAAAACCTGTGTTTTGCTCCAAAAATTCAAAATTGGTAAAAAGTATCCAAAATTTCTTGAAATTTGGACTGAGTGTCTTGCATCAAGTGCTATGTTGGGCTAAGGAAGCCTCAGTGAAAATATTGAGTTTTTCTTTCTCTTTCCTCTTCCTCAAAGCTTTCCTCAACTTGGCCTTCAAAATCCTAATTCTCGCTTTGCAAACTTTGTTTGTCACCAAATAGTGATAGGCCATGTGCCTCAACATCCTTTTATGTTTGTTGGCCTTTTCTAGAAGCTTATCCAAGTGCATGTTTTCCATTTCAAGCCAAGATTCTCGATCAACTTCAATCTCTTGCTCTAGTGCTGTCAACTTGATTTTCCTCCTCTTGGATGCTTGCTGATTTTCTCTTATGTTTTGCAGCTCCATGGATGAGTGGGACTGATGAGGGGAGGATTTGATGCTAGCTGTAGGGTTTTTGGGGAGTGATAGGGTTTATAGATGCAAATTAGGGTTTGGGAATAGTGGAAATTTGTTAAGTATTAGGGTTTTAGGGATAGGGGGTAGGATGAGTGGAAATGAGAGAGGGAAAGGAAAATGAGACTTGGGAAATGTAGTGGAGGGGAATCTAAAAATGATGCAGAGGAATAACAACAAGAATGACAACTTTTGAAAATGCTAGGCAATTTTTCAATACACTATGCAGCAAACTAGAATTCCAATTTTCACCAATTTACACATTATGAAAGAGAAGAAAATCCCTTGCAATGGCAATATGGGAGTTTCCACTTACTTGAAAGGATGAAGTTTGGAAGATTTGGAGCTTGGAAAAGATGATGAGGTCGTTTGGATGAATTTCAAGCTTGAAATATAGGTGTACCACGCCCAATAATAGGTGCATTGTGCCACTCTGGTGCACTGCGCTAGTTGAATTTTTAATGTATTTTCTGAGTCTCTGTGCGCCGTGCCGACCAGGTGTGTCGCGCCTCAACCCAAGGGCGTTGTACTTTTTGCAGGACATTTTTGAAGGCCTTATCAGTGTCCAAATTTGGAAAGGGATAGCTCGTTGGAAATATTATTGAATTTACATTCCAACACAACTTGAATTTTTCAATTTGATGTTCATTTTCCTTGTCAAAAATCAAACGTCCCAAGACTGGTCAAAATGTGCAAAATGAGGCTGCCTAGAGGCAGAGTGCTGTTGTAGTCAACTTGTGAAGGTCTTACTCAACCCCAAATTGAGCTCATGATAGCTCATTGGAAATATATTTATGTCTAGCTATCATTTGGTGCATCAAGAAAGTCATTTGGCCAACCAATCTAGGAGAAATCATGATTTTCCCAAGGTCACTACAGAGATGCATCAATTCTCCTAAGACAACTATATTTTTGGCATTTCTCTAAACCATGACACCTATGTAAAAATTGAAAGAGGTTTTTATTACTTGGCCTATTATGGAAAAAAAACTCTCTCAGTTTTTCAAAATTCATATTTTCTTTCTCAGAAACATCATTGGAGTAAAACCTATCCCGATGTGTGGAACAGGGGATTTGTCGAAATGAAGTGAAATGAAGGGGATAAGGGGCTTGTAATTTCTTGAGAAAATTTTGGGAAGTAGGGAGGGATATTAGGAAGTAGGGGAAAGTGGAATTTGAAATATTGAGTGAGGGGAAGGGGTCCAAAAGGGAAAAACACAGGCCTAGCCTAGAAAATTGTCAAATTGTAGCAAGAAACTAGGGTTTGTGCGAAAATGAGGAATTTGAGGGATATCAGTGATGGGAAGTGTTTAATAAGGTACATTAACGATAGGGGAAGGTGTATGAAAATAAGGATACAAGTTTTGCTGATGATTTGACCATCCAAGAGAAATTACCTTCAAAACCCTAGGAAAGGGAAATGAACCTTACCTAGGCACAACTGAAGCATGAAGAAGGTGTAAAATGACCCATTGGAGCTTGACATGATGATGACAACCCTATGAATGATGGTACACTCAGCTAAATGGTGACATGGACCAACCTTTGGATAATTTTTGAAAGGAGTACAAACAAACCCTAGACCTAATACCTAGTGACCAAATTTTGCTTGAATACTCACTGAAATGACAAAATTTGACCTTGAAACCTTAAATTCACTTTGCAAGAGAACGTTTGAACATTGGAGGAAGATTTCAAAGACTGACGCTAACAGGGGGCATCATTTAAGATGAAATTTATGGGCGAGATCCTTGAAAATCTGCTAGCAATATAGCGTTAATGAACTAATTTTGTGGGGAACAGTCTGATTTGAATTCAAAATGGCCTATAAATTACATGTGGCTGCCAGAAAAGAAGACTTGGAATTTTGAGAATTGAGTTGTTGAGCTCTCAGATGTGTATGAACCATGAATTCTTTGAAGATCTGATAGTCGGTGTTTAAGCAGTTGCCAAAGGAGACACAAGAACTGTTCAATAGTGTCATGTCGACATCGGCAAAAACCATAGATATTGGGTAAGTAGTTACAGGCGGAGGGGTTGTGCCAGAGGTTGCTATGGAAGCAGAGGGAACAACTTCAGAGGTTGCAGAGATACCCAAGTCACCACGATCGCATGGACCCAGGAAAGCGCGAAAGACAAAAAAATTAACCTAGAACTAGAGGAGGAGGAGATTAAGGATATCCCAATGGATGATGAGGATCTTGAGATAGAAATAGAGGACATTGAATCTGAAGGGTTTGACCCCATTACTAAATATCCTGAGTACATCCCTCCATGTAGGGGCAAGGCCAAGGTGCCTAAGGACATTAACGAGAGCAAGGTCACCTTGCACACCTCTGCTGCCAGAAAAGATTGTTTTTGAAGGAACGTACTTGGGGTAGATTCTAATGTTGAAATTGAAGGACTTGGACTTATCTGACATCGAGCAATTCTATCACTTGGTGACAGACCAGCTGATGCACTGCATCCTCCACAAGGCCACTGAGATGACCGCATTAGAACCATAGAAGTGGCTTGAAGGCATGGATAAGGCAAGCCTGCTCATCCTGGTATAGGTGCCGCACTACAATCGCACACCCATTACCTTGGTAGTAATCAAGCAACTACTGTACTTGGTACATGATGGGTGTCTATGGCTGGAGGAGCCAATACTCATCACTGATAGACTGGTCCACAGGATCACAAGGATATCATATTTAGGGGAGAATCCTACTATGATGTTTGGTAGAAAGGAGGGTGAACTGGCCCTCATGGAGACCATGAAGAAGAAATTTGGATTAGTAAAGAAGTCACACAGCTATGTGATTACAAGTATTTCTGACTCTGCGGTCACAGTGTCCACACAAATATTGGGAGGGAAGGTCATGTGAAAGTGTTTCTACGATGAGGTAAAATGGACAATGCGTACTGTTTCCCTCACACAAAGAATCGTGAAGCTACAAGAGGCCAAGGCATTGAAGGAGAAGGTAGATGCAAGTCAGCACAAATAGGCAGTGTTGAAGGTGCGATTAAAGCTTTGGTTGGATGAGGCCTACTCATGACCTCCATTGAAGTCAAGATGGCTAGTCTGTAGGATACTCAACAGAAGCTTCAGGCTGACATTACAAGGCCAACAACAAAGTAGTTGGTTAAGGAAATAAAGCAGGTGGCCGCGTAGTGCACCGTCGAGGTAGCAATTGTACATGTCAAGCTAGGGGGTCTTTGCGCCAAGATCTTCATGCTCATAGAGTGACTTGAGGGCAAGTCACCATGTTTGTGTTGGGGGCCTGTTGGGAACAGGTTCCCCCAAGAGCCAGTTTTGGGGCTAAAAGCCCATGTTTTGGGGCAAAAAGCCTTTGTAATAAATATGTAAAGTCTCTACATTTTGTGGTCATGGAGGGCGAAGAGTTGAAAGGGTTGTTTGCCCTTGTAAAGTCTCATGTCGGATGTAAAGATCTACACATGGTCCGCGGACCATGGGATTGTGTAAAAAGAGAGTATTGGAAGAGTCTAAGGGAAAAATAGTAGTGGTAAGAAGAGTTTTAGGTAAGAAATTCTAAGTGTTCTTAGATATTAGCATAGGTAGAGGCTATGCAGCTAAGTGCGCAGAGGCCTAGGGTGGAAGTCTGCAATTGAGTGCATGAACCCCTACAACTATGTGTGCAGGGTGGATAGAGTTTGTACTGAACTTGAGATATCAATAAAGAGAAGTACTCTAAAAATGACTGTGTATTTTGTCTCTATTTAATGTATCTAATTATATTATGATACGATTTGGGTTTACATTATAATGCTTATTTAATGCACGAATGTATTCAATTATATCTGTTAATTGAATGTGAGAAAGAATATAGGATTACGTGAAGAAAACTATAAATACATGGTAGATTAGGTAACACTTAAGATAACTTGGGAACTTATGCAGTAACATACCCATATAGGCACGTAAGTTCCTAGACCTCGGGCTAGGTCTACGCGAAGGTCAGTTGGGTACCTTCGTGGAACTACTGAAGGAAGGAAGAGAATGAACATCGATAAGCCCTAAAAGCTTATCGATCTTCATGAAGGCAGGATCAAGAAGTATAGATCGACATCATGACCATTTGAGGGTGTAGAAAATTGGTTCCTCCATCCCCCCATACTGCTTCGGGTGAGACTTCGGTCCACGCTCCAAAGGCTGATGCTGAAAGGGCCAGTTGTGTATGGATTCTCTTGGCTAACTAACACTGAACCTAGGTTAGGGACCATCAAGCCAACAGGTACCTGCATTGTGTTAGTAAGGCTAAAGGTTCCTATGTAGAGAAAGAAGGTCAAGATCTAAGTCTTGGTTATGCAAGAGAAAAACATTTGATAGGTGAGTGGTGATGAAGAGTATAGATTAGAGAGCTACATGGAATGGGATGAGTGAATCTTGTTGAGAATATCAATGTGCTACTGTAGAGAAAGAATAGGTGCAGAGAGTGTTGCATGGGCCAAGGGATTTGAAGAATAGAGATGACATCAGGAATAGTGGTTGCCAAATAATAGAGAACATTCAATTCCTATTTTAGTGTGGGTTGTGCTTGCATATAGGAAGTTGTTGCTTCCATCTGCAATGGGTGCTCGAGAAAGCTTGTAGTTTGGTGCCTCCTGCAATTTGGCTTCCAAAAATCCAAGGAGTTGCAGATTGGTGCTTGCAAAAAATACGTGAGGTTGGTGCCTCACATGGTGCTTCTGGTAACCCTAATAGGTATTTATAAAAAGAGGGAGTTGATGATTTCTACTAGTGAGTGCTACCAAACAATCAAAGGGATTTGGTGCTTGTTGTGAGTGGTTTCTCACAAAACTTACTAATGTAATATAGTAGGTGCTCTTATTTTACATCAATAACAACAACAATATTGGTGGTTTTTTCCCGAATGGGTTTCCGGGTGAAAAACCTTGTGTCTCATGTGTATGATACTCATGGTGTGTATGGTTATATGTTGATTTGATGTTGCTTCCATATTACATGTTTCTGCTGATCATATGGATGGTTTCCATGTTGAAGAAAATTGGCATAAAAAGTTAAAATTATCCTTAATACCGATTCAACCCTCCCCCCCCCCCCCCCCCCCCCTTCTTAGTATTATCATTGTTTCCAACAATTGGTATTATCTTTGTAATGAGATATGTGGAATCAACATGAGGTTTGGCCATCACATGAAGAGGAGGATGGAGTGTTTCCATCAATGCCAAAGGGGGAGATTGTTGGACAATTGGCATTGTCTAGATGGCCAGTGGCCTAGTGAAGGCATTTATAAGTGTGTTGGCATTGATGTCAGCAATCATGCTGGGGAGATGTGTTAGCAAGTTGGAATTGCCTAAGTGTTGGTAGGAGTATTGAGATTGATGTGAACAAGACTAGATTGGATGCTTGTCGCAGAAGATGTTGGTAGTTATGACCCAGGAGGAATCCCATGGTTGTTCATGGCTCATAAGGATTCATATGATAGCTACAAGATTTAAGTAGAGAATCCTCATAGCAACAGGGTTAGTTGAAAAGGCATAAAATGATGATGATAGTGATGAGCCAGATGGAAGTCGATGGTAGATGTAGGTTTCTTGTAGAAAATCATCATAGTAGCAAGCTTACTGAAGAAGCCATCAAATGATGACTACTGTTTTGGTCAAGAGGAGGTTCATGGAAGTTATAGGCTTCATGTAGAGAATCATTACAAAAGCAGGCTTACTGGAGAATTCATAAACTGATGATTATAGTGATGGACTAGGATGAAGTCCATGGTAGTTGTAGGATTCATGAAAATTATCACCTTGGTGGTTTTGATTTTAGCTATCCAGAGAGTTAAGGAGAAGAATAATGTCTGAGAGCTTGGGGCCATCTTAGATGTACTAGATTGTCTCAAATACTACATTAGACCCTCTCCATTATTAGGTGCTTTGGAAGAGCTTTCCAATGTTATACGGAAGTCCATAAATGGATTCCTGGTTCAAAATTTATGGCCTACTGAGGTTCAAGGATTTGAAGCGTTAGGTAGGAAGGAATATCAACATATTGGAGATCGATGATCCAAAATATCGAAGATCGCATATCAAAGGATCAGAGATATCGGCAGTTGCATTATCGGGGCATTGCATTATCATCAGTCGCAATGTTGGAGGTTAGGCATACCAACACATCGCAACATTGACAATTTCGTGTATCGGAAATCAAAGGTCTAGAAACCCCAAAGATCGACTTATCAGTGCATTGGAATGCCAGCTATTGGTGTTTCACAATATTAGAACTTTTCAAGTGAGGAACCTTTAAAATGTTACAATATCACTAATTATTGATAAGCCTTTAAGACCGCCAAAGAATGCCAAAAGAGAATTAACAAAGGATTTCAACGCAAAACAAAAGGTGTGTGAGCCCTTTTCTCTCTCCTCTAGTAGTAAACATTGTTCCATATGACTGGCTCTGATAAGGACACATGGTAGCTTGTGATTAGCTCTGATAAGGACACATGGTAGGGTCTGGTTGGCTCTGATAAGGGACAAGTGGAAGCAGACGTCAACATGATGTGGCGGTACAGAAGGACACATTGTAGGAAGTTTTTTCATTTTGAGGGCTCCTAATGGTCCATATCTAGGTCACACATGTCACCACTTAGGAGTCGCCACGTCATACTGATGATGCCATATCGGAAGTTAGAAATCAGAGGATTGAGGATGTCGTCACTTTATAACAGTAACAGTTGATAAAGTTTCAATAAGGGGGCTCCAATATGAGCTAGCACTTAGTCGAGGAAACAAATAAAGCCAAGGGCATTGAGAGATGCTTAACACATAAGTATTGTGGAGCATATCAAAGGTTTGAGATTTGGGAACTCTGATTTAAATGAGTTATTGAAAAAGTTTTGATAAGAAGAGCTTCTAATGTTGTTGGTGCTTGGTCATGGAGCCCATAAAACCGAGGGCATAGAAAAATATCATGAGGAGAAAGGCTCCTAGCAGGATGCTAAACGACTTAGCACATAACTTCTATACCAACGATCACATGTAGTGGTCCAATTTTGAAAGATGTGATAAGGAGCTAAGTAGAAGCGGCTAAAGGCCAATCAGAATATTGTAATATCGTAACATCTTCTTCATGGAGTTACAAAATTTTTGGGCTCTGATATTGCACTGTGCTGTAAAAACTCTGATAAAGCAAAATAGGGAGTATTGAAGGTTGGATGAATCAACAACTGAAGATTAAATGACCGCAGAGGATTTGGTCACTGGAATAAATGTCGACTATCAAAGATCACTAGAAAACTATTATACAAGGCAACAAGGATAATGGTCCACAGAAAGGCCATGCTTGAGTATAGAGAAGCCATGTTGAAGTACTCTAAAACCATGAATAAGCATGAAGAGCCTTAGTGATAGGAGTTTTGTTCATAGAGAGGACTATGGCTGGTTGGAGTGTGCAAGTGAATTGATAATTCATTCTTAGTATGGAGAAACTATCAAAGTGTCCATTCTCATGGTTAACGAAATAGAAGACGCAACAACATAATGGAAGGGCCATGCCAAGGTACATTTAAGCATTGTTGAATGTAGGAAAAAGTGAAAACATTGATCAGGTGGAAAACAGAGGAACAAAACCTAGGAGCTCAGATGAGAAACGTAAGGGGAAGTAGCATAGTGGCTAGATAACTAAGTAGAAAAATATCAGTGTCAGTACACTACTATGTAAAGCTGAGAGAGAGCCTATTCTGTATAAAAAGGCTTAGAGTTCCTATGTAGAGGTAAAAGAGATCTTGAGCTACATTGTTTGAGAAAGGTCAAAGTTTCCCATGATCTGTGTGTAAGGCGGAAGTTTCCTTTGAGCTATGTGTAAGGCTGAAGTGCATGTGCACTGTGAGAAAGCCAAAGATGCATATGCTGTGTAAGTAAAGCCGTGTTAGGGCCCAACCTAACCCCCTTATTTATGTAAGAGGGTTGATTCATAGTTATAGTTAGTTAAAGAGTCAATAAAGCCCATATTAATAATTGTAAGTGGTTGACCCACATTTAAAGAAAGGGACCACAGTTAGTTGCAAATGGGCCATGGTATTAGATAGATGTTATTAAGAGAACCATGGTACTGACCCATGGTATTGCATGTATGAATCCTATATAAAGTCTAGAGACTCCCCATTGAGGAGTGTCATGTCTTATTTTGTAATTGAGCCCTGCACTATTGGAGGTTGCCCCCTCGAAGAGGCAAGTGAACATTGGTTTCATATTTGAATAATAAAATACATGTTGTTATTTCTCATTTTGTTTTGTGTTCTGGGTTTTGTTTCTTCATATATTTGGTATTTTGGCATCTTCTCATAGGTCAAGAGCATAACAAGTGGTATTAGAGAACTTTCCAGGGTTGGTGGTATCTCCATTTTTAGCAGATTTTTTTTTTGGCTAGAGACGTGTCCTGCATCTCTAAACCACGAGATCTGTCATTGAGCACATAAACCTATGGAGTTGGGGAGGCATGCATGCGAGAAATACAAGAGGTGGTCATGCTTTTTGAACTCCCTTGTAACCCCTGTGGGTACCCCTTCGAGTAGTAGCGCATTAGATAGAACCGCGTACGCACTATCTTCCACGTACCCTCTGGGTATATTGGAAGCCCCCTAGGCACACCTGAAAACTTTTCATAGATAAATCGTCGGATATCTTACTACCATAGTACACCAAGAATATCACTCAGGGAGATTACTCGCACGTACGATAGGGTAGTCGGGTGGTATGGCTAAGGGTACGGTTGATCCTCCTTAGTTAGTGCCCTGAAAGATTGGGCTGAGTACTACTGTTGGACCCTTATGTATATTGCAATCTGTAGCACTTGACACTCCTTGAGACCATAGTTCCCTCATCTCTCTGATGATCGCCCATCATCTTCTTTTCCAGATGAGATCTAGTAGGTTGGGTTCTATCGTCGCCGCAACAATCAGACCCACCAGTTTAGGGTCTACCACCACAATACCATTCAGAGTTAGCAGTTGGGGTTCTGTCACTGTCATATTCTTACTCACATTCTACAGTTGAGGGTTTCAAAAATAGATCTGACCATTTGTGCAGGGAGGATTGTGGCTCCTATACCTTGGGGTGATTCTCGTAGGACATTGGGTAGTATTAAATTTTCTAAAAATTGGCTACTGCAGTATTGATAAGTGGGGAGTAAAACTCCTTCCGGTAACCAAAAATAAATAAATAAATAAAGAGAGTCTGAGGCCCTCCCGTGAAGCTTATAAGAGACTTAGCCTATAATAATCAGGATGAAGAGCTGAGTGAGGTGGTACCATTCACTTATCAACTTCAATTTTCGGGTGGTCCCAAATTTTTCATAGTGATGACAAGTGACCTAGATCTGTGTATGGTAGAAACCAGAGCTCAACCTATGGCCAATGATAAGATGGAATCCCTTGAAAAACTATTGGAGGAATTAACGAGGCAGATCCAAACATTACAAGACACAGTCACAAAGGGCAAGTCAGCATTACAATTAGAGACATATGGTTTTGATGAAGACCATGAAGGAGAATCTAGCCATCATCTTCACTTCCATGGAAACCACCAACATTCCCACCCTCAGCCACCCAAGCTGGACATGTACAAATTTGATCGCTCTAGTCCAGAAATATGGCTATCACAAATGGACCAATATTTCACTCTGAATCACATCGGAGATGATGAGACTAAGCTACATATGGGAGGCCTTTACTTGGACCAAGAAAGATGGAAATGGTGGCAATGGTATAAGAAATACTATCCAAGGACAATTACTTGGCAGGTGTTTGCAAAATCCATTTGTGACCGCTTTGAACGTGAATCAAATCTTTTGGGTCGTCTTACTAAGCTCAAACACACAAGCACAATAAAAAACTACATTACAGCCTTCGAGGCATTAGCTTTCCACACAACAGGTCTGGGAGATGAATTCTACTTGGAATTTTTTATAAGTGGTCTCAAAGACACCATCCAAGCCCACATCTGGATGCACCACCCACCCACATGGATGGAAGCTTGCACAAAGGCTATCAAAGTGGAACATGCTTTAGTGGCCCAGTCGCCTCGTCCAAATTTCATAACCAAGAGATGCCCCACCTAAGCTCAGGGCACTACCCAAACTTAAGGTTCAAAAGGCGCCACCTACATAAATAGCTGAAAGAAGAAAGCAAGGATTGTGTTACTACTGTGATGACAAATACTCCCCAAGGCATAAATGCAAGGAACCCAAATTCTATAAAATTGATGCTACTGATCACAGTTCATCTGAGGAAGCCCCACCCTTTGAGGGACTAGAGGAGAAAGATGAGGACAACCAATAGGACAGTGAGCTCCCACCTACACCAAAAGAACCAGTTATCTCACCCCATGCTTTGGCGGACATTTCTTCTCACCAAACTCTCAAAATCATAGGTTTTATTAAACATCACCCTGTAGTAGTATTGACTGATAGTGGTAGCACACATAACTTTATCCATCAGAGAGTCATAGAAGTTGTGCATTGTTTTGTTAGAGCAGTCTCTAATTTCCAGGTCTAGATTGTTGATGGGGCAACAATGAAATGTGAAGGCTGCTGCGAAAATATCAAAATTTAGATGGGAGATTACCACCTAAAGACCCACATGTTTACCATCAACATGGGTGGGTGTGACATTGTCATGGGTGTTGAATTTCTCTGCACACTCAGCCCAATCACAATGGATTTCTAGGATTTATATATGAGCTTTAAGCAAAATGACCACATGCACACCCTTCGTGGAATCCAGGTAGGTACTCCTTCTATCATCATCTCACATCGGATGGAAAATTTGTTAAGAAAGGGCCACCATGGAGTTATCTCCCAATTTAATTCCATCCAGGCCTTCAAGCCACTACTCTTCATATTCATCCTGAGATGCAACTAGTCTTAAACAACCATCCATAGGTCTTTGACAAACCCCATGAGCATCCACCCTCTAGAGGGGAACATGATCATAGCATTACTTTGGTCGCAAGGGAACAACCACCGAATGTGCACCCATATAGATACCCTTTCACCCGAAAGAATGAAATTGAAAAAATCATCAAGGAACTCTTGGAATTCGGTGTCATTCGTCCTAACATCAGTCCTTATTCATCGCCTGTGGTCATGGTGCTCAAGAAAGATGGGGAATGACGCATGTTTCCAGACTTTAGGGCCCTCAACAAGTTGACGGTCAAAGATAAACTCCCCATCCTGGTTGTTGATGATTTGCTGGATGAACTAAATGGGGCTCAATTATTTACTAAGCTAGATCTTCGCTCAGGCTATCACCAAATACACATAAAATAAGTAATCATTCCGAAGATTGCTTTCCAAACTCATGAAGGCCATTATGAATTCTTGGTCATGCCATTTGGTCTCTGTAATGCCCCATTCACTTTTCAGAGCCACATGAATCACCTGCTCAAATGATATCTCAGAAAATCTGTCCTTGTTTTCTTTGATGACATTCTCATTTACAACCTCACCTGGGAAAAACATCTTTAGCATGTAGACCTGCTCTTGCAACTGCTTTGAAAGCATAAATTATTTGTCAAATTATCCAAGTGCTCTTTTGGAATGAAAGAAGTCAAGTATTTGGGCCACATTTTGGGGTGTGAAGGTGCCAGGGTGGATCCCAAAAAGATCCAAGCAATGCAGGATGGGCCCCAACCAAGGATGTTGAAGAGTTTGAGAGGATTCTTGGGTCTCACCAGCTACTATCACAATTTTTTCTGCAATTATGGTCACATTGCTAGACCCCTCATTCACCTTATCAAGAAAAATTCATTCCTCTAGACTGATGAAGCACAACAAGAATTTATAGCTCTCAAACAAGCCATGTGTTCCACTCCCGTATTGGCACTACCCGACTTCACCAAATCTTTTGTGATTGAATGTGATGCTTCAGGTATGAGTATTGGGGCTATCTTAATGCAAGAATGTCGACCCTTGGCCTTCACCAGCCAACAACTAAGTGGGAAACATCTGGGACAATCTACCTATGAGAAGGAGATGATGGCAATCTTAGATGCAGTGGATACTTGGCGACCATACTTATTGGGGCGAGACTTCCAAATCAACAGAGACCATCAAAACCTTAAATATTTTTTTGAGGAACAATTCTCTTCACCACAACAAAAGAAATGGCTACCCAAAATGCTGGGATATGATTATGAGATAATTTACACTAACCTGGAACCCATATAGAATGCACCACCACTAATGCTTTTTCTGTCATCAACACTTCCTGCCCAATCTACATCTGTATATGCATGAAGAGTAAGATCTGTATCTCTAGGATATCATAAACCAAAGTTCTGTGTTCCTTGAAGATATTTGAAAATTCTTTTGACTGCCTGAAGGTGTGATTCCTTTGGATTTGCTTGAAATATTCCAAATATTCCTATTGCATGCATGATGTTAGGTCAGGTACCTGTTAGATAAAGTAGAATGCTAATCATTGATATGTAAGTTGGTTGATGTACTGCTGCTGATTCATCATTTGGGCTGAGAACGCATCCTGTTACCATTGGGGTACATACAAGTTTAGAATCTTCCATGTCGTTCCTTTTCAAGATCTGTTTGAGATATTTGGTTTGTGAAATAAAAATACCATGTTTATTTTGTTGAAATTGTAGACCAAGAAAATAGGTAAGTTCACCAAGCAAGGACATTTCAAATTCTTGCTACATTATTGAAGCAAAATTCTGACTCATGGATTCTGCATTGCTACCAAAAATGATATCATCGACATAAACAATAATTATTAGCAATTTATCAGTGTCAATCTTTGTATATAGATTGCTATCTACTAACCCTTTTGAAATACCCTATTGGTGTAGATATTTGTCAAGGTGGTAATACCAGGCCCTTGGAGCCTGTTTTAAACCATAGAGAGCCTTTTTGAGTCTGCATACAAGTTTTGCATCATTTCCAAGAATGAATCCTTCTGGTTGTTCAATATACACTGCTTCTTCTAAATCTCCATTAAGGATTTTACATCCATTTGGTATACTTTGAATTTTTGAAAGCTAGAAAGAGAAAGAAACATCCTTATAGCTTCAAGTCTAGCAATAGGTGCAAAAGTTTCTTCAAAATCTATACCTTCTTGTTGAGTATACCCTTTACAAACAAGTATGGCCTTGTTTGTAATAACTTCTACATTTTCATTAAGCTTGTTTTTGAATATCCATTTAGTTCCTATGATATTTTTATCATGAGGTATAGGAACTAATTCCTAGGTATTATTATTTTTAATTTGCTCAAGTTCTTCATTCATGGCCTTGATCCAACATTCATCTTTTCATGCTTCACTTACATTTTGAGGTTCAGTGGAGGATAGTAATGCTAGATAGCTTGAGCTTTCTATAATAGTTCTTCTTGTCTGTACACCTGCCTCTTTTTCCCCTAAAATTTCAGTTTCTGGATGATTTTTCTAAACATACCTGGACGAAGTTTTTTCTTCTACCGTTACCTCTTCTTCTTGTGCTTCATTGGTTTCTTCCTCAGAATCATTGTGATTTGATGTGGGAAAATAATCCACATCTTCTTCATTGTCATAATCTTCAGTTTTTATCTGTTTTGGATTTTTGCATGCTTCATCAACTACAACATCAATACTTTAAACAATTTTCCCAAGTATTTTATTATAAAGTTTATGTCCTTTACTTTGGGAAGAGTAACCAAGAAGAATACCTTCATCTACTCTGGGCTCAAACTTACCAAGTTTTTTATCAGTCCTTTTGATATAACATTTGCTTCCAAAAAATTTAAATTATTTTACATTAGGAGTCTTACCATACCAAAGTTCGTGTGGAGTTTGAGTGTTGTTTACCTGAACATTTGCTTGGTTGAGAATAGTTATGGCGGTGAATGCAGCTTCACCCCAGAAGGTTGTGGGAGTTCTAGATTCATCTACCATAACTCGAGCCATTTGTTGAACAATTATATTCATTGTTTCTACCACTCCATTTTGCTGAGGAGTCCTTGTGGTGGAGAATTGCCTTTTTATTCCATGTTGTTCACAAAAGTAAAAGAATTCATCCGAGGTAAATTCCCCTCCTCAATCAGATTTGAGGCATTTGATTTTGTGATCTAATTCATTTTCAACCAAAGCTTTGAAGGATTTGAACTTTTCAAATGCTTCATCTTTATGCTTTAGAAGACCTATCCAACACATTCTGGAAAAATCATCAATAAACAAAATAATTTATTCTTCTCCATGAGGGGACCTTTTCCTTGATGGTCCACATAAATCAGTATGGACAAGTTCAAGAGGCTTACTAGCCGACCCTTCATTTTCAATGAAGTGAGCTCTGGTTTTCTTACCGAATTGACATGGTTTGCTATTGTATTTTCAGGGATGCTGATATTTGGAATATCACGAACATCCTTGAATCTGCATGCTCTTCTTATTTGAGAAGCTTAAATGTCCCAATCTTCTATGCCACAGCCAATTTTCATCATTTTTCTCGTAGATAGCATTGTTGTTATCCTCCCTTGAGTATGTATAAGTTGTTTGGAGTTCTTGTACCTTCGATCACGGTTTCTCCTATATCAAGCTCATGAACAACACATCCGTTTGACCGAAACACCACTTCATTTTCTTGATCACACATTTGACTAACACTCAACAGGTTATGCTTTAGACCGTCTACATACATAACATTCCCAGCTTTAACCTTTTCTTTCAAGAAAATAGAGCCCTTACCTTTTATGACAGTAGGAGTGTCATTTTCAAATGAGGCATTCTTTTCCTTTTCTAAGGCATTATATGAGTGAAGTTTTTCTTTGTCACCTATCATGTGTTTTGAGAATCCATTGTTGATGTATCATTGATTTTCTTGTCCGTATGCATACAAGGCTATACCAAATCTTTCTGTTTGAGGTTCTTTCCTTCTCCATAGCTTGGGATTTAATGGAGTTTACTCCTTTTGAGAGGTTTGCTGAAATTTTCTCATGCATTCAGATTCTTCATGGCCAAAGTTGTTACAAATTGAGCATTCTATTTCATTTTCAAGAAGAGAAAAGTTATTATAGGAACTTTTCTTGATCCCTATCACATTCCTTTGATTTCATGCTTCTCTAGTCATGATGGTTTTGTAAGCAACACATGGAGCAGCTTTATGTCCAAAATTATGACATGAGAAACATTGTCCATTAAAGAAGTTCTTGTGACTATCTGATCTATTGACCTGGTGATTGTAGCTTCTACTGATATTCATCATTGGAGAAAATTGAGTATGATTTACCTGAGGTTGGATGTGGCTTCTGTTCATCCTTGAAGCAAATTGAGTCCTATTTACCTGGTGATCCACTTTATGTCTTTGCTGATGATTGTCATACTATTCATTGTTCTTTGTTGCATCAAGATAGCTTTTAGTGGAGGTTGACAGCTTCTGTGATTGAGATGCTTCTTCAGTATATACAAGACCTATCTTTACCAGAGGAGAATGCTACACTTTGATAATTTCATTTAAGGTTTCTGATCCTTTAGCAAACCTAAGATTGAGAGATTTCATTTTCTCAAGATCCTTTCTTAGACCCAAAATTTCACATTCTAGTTTTTCATTGTGTTTTTCTTTTCTAGCAAATTGGTATGTCAAGGTATCTATAATCATATTCTTTTCTTCTAAACAGATTTTGAGTTTAGAGATTTCTCCATGAAGGTCATCTTCTTCTAAAGAATCCCAAAAATTATCATCATCATAAGCCATTAGAAGTCTATAGTCATTACTATTTTCATCTTCATCACTATTTGATAAACCATCGCTATGTTCATGAGTATAGTAACTCTTTTTGCTTACAACTTGTTTTCTATTCCATTTTGCATATTCCTTCCCTTTTTCATATTTATCTTTATGAGGACATCTGGTAGCATAATGACCGAAATTACCACAGGAAAAGTATTTGAAGGGTAGTTTACCTCTAAATCTTCCAGAACTGTGTTGAAGCTTCTTGAAAAATTTTACTTCATCTTATTCTTCTGAAATATGTCCTGATTCATTGAGTTTTTCCTTTCCTTTTGCTGAAGCTTTAAATGCAACTTCTCTCATATCTTATGGACCTCCTTTTCTCATCCCAAAGGCAGCTAAGATTCCGTCAAGCTATGTCATAGTGATAGTCTGTAGATCCTATTTTTCTTCTATGGCAAACACTTTTGATTCAAATTTAGTAGACAAGGATCTTAAAACTATCTCAAATAAGGTAAATTCCTTTATATCTTCACCCAGATTCTTCATACAATTGAAAACCTCATCTATATGTAAGAAGTAACTAGCTATACTTTCATCACTGTGCATCTTAAGAGTTTCATACTGAATTCTGAGAGTTTGAAGTTTAGCACATTTTACTTGAGAGTCTCCTTCGTAGCTCAGAACGATTTTGTCCCATATTTCTTTAGCTGATTTGAGCTACATTACTTTGACAAACTCTGATTGTGACAGATTTCCCAATAAAGTATTTACAACCCTAGCATTGGTTTCATATTGTGTTTTACCTGCCATATCTATAGGAATTACTATTGGAAATGTATATCCTCCTTCCACAATTTCCCAATCATTCATTCCAAGAGATTGTAGATAGGCTGGGGTTCTTATTTTCCAACAAACAAAGTTTTTCCCATAAAATATTGGTGGTTTGATGGATCCCACACTTTCTTGATTACTCATGATGATGGATCTCCCTTCAAGAGATCAAGCTTCTTCTGAAGGACCTGCTCTGATACCAATTGTTGGAAATAATACTGAGAGGGGGGGTGCATCAGTATTATCAGATCAATAATTTTATTTCCAAAACAAATTTGTATACACTACTTCATCTAAGTGAACTAGCGTGTAAGCACGACTGTACTTAAAGCAACTAGAGTATATGTATAGAACTTTTAATTTAGCCAATTTATCATGCATTGAACTTTAACCAATATATTAGAGATTTATTAGATAGTGCAGTAAAAGCAGAATAAAGAATCACACATAGGCAACACACATGAACACCAAGATATAAGGTGGAAACCCAATGTGGGTAAAAACCACCTGCTGCTGTCATCTCTATCTTATTTTAATAATAAGAAAATCTATTTACATTCTTGAACTGGTGCAGACTCATACTAGTACGCAAGCTTCTACCTGTAGAAGGTTACAACCTTCTCTCGTTATCTAGCTTCTACTGGAAGGGAGCTACAACCCCATATCTCTTGTACTAGCCGATATGTTTACTAGTATGTAGGCGGTGATCTACAGAAGGCTACGACCTTCTTTCCTCCTCCAAGGACCACGTTTCATAAATTTTCAGACTGGCTCCATAAACAACATCATAACTGCAATGAAATCATCAAATACATCTGCGTCAACCAAGCACTGAAACTCAATCATCACTTTCTGAATCAACCACAACTGAATCAATCAATCACTTTGACAACCCCTCATCAAATCACAGTCAATCTGATCATTCAGAATACTGTCACCAGAATATAGTCACCAAAACCCAAACTAGAACCTAGAACTCTACAACAGAAAATAGAAACAACTGAAACATACTTTATAAGGTATATGCTACTTTCATGTGTCGATCTAGGGTGTATTCACACTTTTATCAAAGCAACCAGTGCATACATCTAGAAATATTAATTCATAATTCTACAGCTATTCCGGACTTTAGTTATACCTAGATCATAATATTTATAGAATAATACATGTGTTAGTATTTAGATCTAGACTATACATGATTAAACCACATAATGATAATTCATTTCAAGCCTTAAGATCCTTATCCATCATTAATCTTATCCCTCATCAACCATTAAGGTACATCTTTGGTTCAGAACAAGCACAACACCATAAGCCAATAACCTGCATACTAGATCTCACACTTCATCAGATAATCTATACTTGAACACTTGGCCTAATGATCTTCTCCTCCTTATATAGTTTTAGGCCTTTCTCAATACCATGGACCAAAACCCCTTAGGACCAATACCTTGGACCAAATATCTAGGGTCAATACCATGGACCAAATACATTGGACCAAAAATTTAGTTTTCCAAGATATACGTGCTTTTCCTTCTGTGAAAGTGTGTGTGTACGTATACACTACTTGTGTTTAGTGAACCTGCGTGTATATGCACCTTGGTCAAGGTGAACCTGCATATACCTCTCTTTCTTCATTCTTTGTAGTCTGAACTGTAATTCTTTGCTTTTGACATGTTGGACTGTGATCTTTCATCTTAGTGAGTTGCCATCAAGGACAACACCTGTATCATAATGGCAATAGTTGGCTTGCACAAATCCAAGGAGCTGCAAGTTGGTGCTTGAAAAAAAACCGTGAGGTCAGTGCCTCACATGGTGCTTTAGTAAGTTGGGTAGGTGTCTACAAAAAGAGGGTGTTGGTGCTTTATCCTAGTTAGTCGTAGTAAACAATCAAAGGGAGTTGGTGCTTCCTATGATTAGGTGCTTACAAAGAAGATTGATGTTATAGATTAGGTGCTCTTATTTTACATCAATAACAACAACAAGCTTGGTGGTTTTTTCCTGAAAGGGTTTCCACGTGAAAAACCTTATGCCTCATGTATATGATACTCATGGTGTGTATTCTTGTATGTTGATTCCATTTTGATTTCATATTACATGTTGCTACTGATTATATGGATGGTTTCGAAGTTTGAATAAGAAAATCATATTGGCATAAATATTTTAAAATTATACTTAATACTAATTCACCCCCCTCTCAGTATTATCATTGTTTCCAACAATCTTATGCTAAAATACCATGCACTAGGAGCTTCCTAGAGCCAAATTGCAATAAATGTATTTACTCCTGATGACAATATTTTGTTATTTTTTGTAGATTTAGAGCGTTAACTTCCATTCCTATTCTAAATCCCTAGAACTAATTTAATGTAGGTGTAATGAGCCCTTGAAATATAAAATGTCTAGGTTATTTTATTAACATTATTTTTAAGAGTTTCTTGTTACTTAATAGGTAATGGAGGTGAAACAAATGATATTTCAACTAACTCGAAACTTCATGGAATAGATATGAAAATATGTTCTTTTCAATTCTATGAATTCTTAGCTAAATAAGGGAGAAATTTTGCATTCAATTCACTAAGATGCAAAACTCTACATCTCACAATTTCTTTCATACCAAAAATAAATCCAAAATTTTTTCTTTCAAAATACAACCAAACTCTCTAAAAATGCATGAATTTGTCTTAATGAAGCTACCAACAAAACAAATTAAAACTAATAAGAAAAATAATTCAACTATTCAAGCAATTTTTTTCTTTTTTTGTTAACAAACAATACTTATTATAATGTAATAAAACTCTTTTCCAAAATATGAACATGTTTTTTTTGGAAGTGATTAATCTAAACAAATAAAGAAATTGTTGGATCAGGTGCACAACAAAATTAAATAAACACAGAATTAACACAGCAGAAGATCAAACACATAGAACACAGCTATTAACGTGGTTCACCCAACCAATTTGGGCTATGTCCACCAAACATAGGCATCAGGAATATATTAATCAAAATTTGGAGATTACATCAATGAAACTCTCACTCTCTCTCCCAGCTATCCGTATGACAACCGATTTTATAGTAGAGAGAATCTAACTGCTCTCACATCAAATTTAGGATGCATTAATTTGCTCCCAACAACCTGGAGATAATCCAGCAACAGATATTCCTATTGTTGTCATCCTTCAGAGTTTTTTGCCTATTTGACTCAAACAGAAAAAATCTCAACAATCTCCACCTTGACAACAATTCGTCTGATGCCCTGTTATTATTATTTTATCTTTTCTGCAAGCCAAGAGAAGCCAAACACCAGCATAGCTTCTCCAACAAAACTGGTTTCGTGAACATGTATGCACAGTTCTCCTTTGTATGCAACTTTTCAAGAGAGACTCCCCTTTAAGTGATAACCTGTCTTACAAAATGGTACTTAATTGGAATATGCTTTGATTTACTATGATAGGCCGGATTCTTAGCCAAATGTATTGCACTTTGACTATCACAAAGTAACCTGATGTTGTCCTGTAACCTATCAAACTCACCAAGCAAACCTTTCAACCAAACCGCCTCTTTGCAAGCATGAGAAGCAGCAATGTATTCTGCTTCAGTAGTGGACAAAGCAACAATGTTCTGTAGCTTTGACATGCAGCTAATAGCTCCACCTGCAAGAGAAAAGACGTACCCTGAAGTTGATCTCCTCTTATCCAAATCACCTGCAAAATCGGAATCAACATATCCGCAAACATATTCACTACTCTTATTGTAAGAAATACAATAACTACTTGTGCCTCTCAAGTACCGAAGCACCCATTTCACTGCTGACCAATGTTCTTTACCAGGATTTGCCATGTACCTGCTGACAACCCCCACTGCATGTGAAATATCTGGTCGAGTACAAACCATCGCATACATCAAACATCCTACTACATTGGCATATGGAATTCGAGACATATAATCCTTTTATTCATCTGTATTAGGACAT